>PVKA01004909.1:0-87347 GCA_004027165.1 Ctenomys sociabilis
GCCCCCACCCTCTCTTACTGCATGTGGAGTCAAGTCAAGTGTCTCTCCCCGACTACACAACCCCATGCAGCGATTCCCTATCCCTACAGGGTGATCTGGAATAAAGTCCGCTTTCTTGTTCACTAGAACTGTCACACGTAAGTTTCTCCTTTAACAGTCCTGGAGAGCCGGGAAGATGGCTCAGCGGAATAAGCACTTCCCTGGCAAGTGCAAGGGCCTGAGTTCGATCCCTGGTTCTGCAAAAAAAAAAAAAAAAAAAAACACCAAAAAACAAACAAAAAGAAAACAGTCCTGGCTCCAAGACTTAATAGAATCAGATCTGTCTTGGGCCCCAAGTACACACACCTGTCAGTCGCAGGTGCTCCCTGAAGCTGGATCAAGTCCCTGCTCCTCTAGAAATCTGTTTCTTGTCACAGCTGAGGTCCACTCAAGGTTCCTGGGCTAGAAGACGCTCTGGCAATTTGTTTTCGGTGATGAATCTGCACCCGTTTCTGGGCTGGACAGTTTCTCTCCCTGGCTCTGTGCGTGCGTCCTCTGTGCCCTAACTCATCTGCTCTCCCACGTGGGAACTCCCTAACTGACTGAAACCCCAGTTCAATCGCTGCTCAGTCTCCATCCCACCAGCTCTCAGTTCACCTCCTTCTTGCCACAGGATTTTACTGAGGATCCTGTGAAACTTCAGCGGCCTCTTCTCAAAGCTCTTCTCCACAGCACCCTCCACCCCAGGATGTCTTCGATCCCACAGGGTTCCATCTTCCTTCTCCTCTTACAGACTTAGACCTTGCCTTCAGAGTCCTTAAATACTTCGCTAATCCTCAGCTGGGAGACAAAGCTAAGGAGTCAAGGCCCCCTTCAAACCCTCCCGCCTGCGTTCCTCAGTCCATCCCGCCAACCTTTCCTTGCCCCCCTCATGCCTCAGCTTCTGCACTCGCTGGACACGCAGGCCCCTGCCTGCCTACCCGCCCGCCCGCCTGCGGATCTCACGGTGCTCAGCCATACCCAGAACACCAGGCTGAGGCTGCCAGGTGTCTCCTCTGCCACTGGACTGAAGTTTTGTACTTAGAAGGTAAACTTACTTCATCCCATTCAAAAGCACAATGCAGATGAAACTATAGAGTAAACAGGAGGGCAACTCTTACACAAGCCAAAGAGTTTTATAGTATTGTCTTTATCTAATTAATAGTTATAGAGTGAAAAGTATAGTAACATCTTTGCATCTGTTTGTTTTTACATGTATATAGAACACATGCATATTTTCTAACTTCTAGACACTATTACAATGCTAATTTATAAAATGCACTAAAGAAATTATATTCAAATTAATTTAGAGATAAATGAGCACTTATACAAATTATTCTTTTTTTCTGTATTGTTAGGGAACGATCTACATGGCGTTCAGGTTCTCATTACTAGATCAGACTCACAGTGATCCCCCTGCTTACACTCTCCCAAGTGCTGGGATTATAGGTGTGCTCTCCCATGCCCAATCTCAATTACTGTCTGAGTGTGCCCCAAGGTGGGTCTGGCACAGCAGGCCCAGGGCTTGAATCCTTGGCTCCTATGCCTGCTTGCAGACAGTTTAATCCACTGAGCTATTTGGTGGGCCCCAAATTACTCTTAAGCTCCTGGAAATACAAAAGAACTCAAATAATTTTTAGGTTTATATGCTTTGAATAAATTTCTGGTAAGTCTAGGTCAGTATTAATCATTGAATGAAATCAGAAGATGTGATTTTGAAATTTTACTGTGAAGAAATTATAAATATTTTAGGAAATATTTAATTCTAACTTAGTTAAAATCTTACTAAATACATACTTACATACTCCATTAATACGTACAATTGTTACATCTTTATGTACTAGTTAAAATAAATGCAATTAAAAAAGAAACAATGCACTATAAAATTGTGAAACAGTGTATTCATTTGTTAGTCTATTACAGCCAATGTTTTTTTTTTTTGGTGGAACCAGGGATTGAACTCAGGCCCTTGCGCTTGCCAGGGAAGCACTTATTCCACTGAGCCATCTCCCTGGCCCCAGTCAGTGTTTTATATGACAGTTCACAGCTGCCTACTTTCTAGTTTTCTCTGTACAACAAAGGCTATGATCTATATATGTAAATGACACTACCAGAAACCATAAAAGTGAAAAGAAACAATTGCATCTGAAAAGTGTAGAAGGTGTGTCAGGTGCAGCTTTGTAGGGGCAAAGGAAAGCTGAATGGCTTTAAGAAACTTGTGGAGAGTTTGTGGAAAAATAGTCCTACCTCATACAGTCAAGCTGGCTAAGATTTAAATGGGATGTAAGTTTTTAAAACTGAGCTTTCAGGCCAGTAAGAGAGCCCATCAGACTAAGTGCCTACTTAGGCAAGTGCAGGGACCATGGTTTGATCCCTGGCGCCACCTGGTATACTAGCCCTGTCTCCAGGTGCGCTGGGCTGGCCCCAGAGCCCGGGCATGGTGGCACATTCCTGTAAATGCAGCAATGGGGAGACTGAAAACAGGAGGCTTACTAGGAGTTGGAGCTGTGTAGTGAATGCTTGTACCAAATACATTTAAAAACAAAGAATGAAAACTGAGCTTTAATATAAAAATAAGGTACAAAACTAGGGTTTATGTGTGCCTCTGTGAAATTTGCATTACTGGTCTTATATTAATAACAAATTTTTTTTTAAAGTTGAGTCTTTTTGTTTTTCCCCTTTTAGTGATATGCCTGAAAAATGAATATTTTTGTCTTATCAGAATAATTTTGTTTTAAGTTAACTTTTGTCTAGCTATTGATTATCTAAAGCAAAGTATGCATTGTTTTATAATGATATGTGATCCTGTGCAACCATATTAAAATCTTCTGATGGGTTGTACAACTTCCCAAATGTACAAGTGCAGTCTTCTTGTTTTCTCTCTCTCTCTCTTTCTTTCTTTTTGTATTTTAGTAGGTGTCTACAGGGTCTCACTACACAGATTGGACTCATAGTGATCCTCCTGTTTTCAGCCTCTCCAAATGCTGGGATTACAGGCAAACACCACCACGCCCAGTCTCAGAGTCTTCATGTTTTCAAACTAACCTTTGAGATTTTCCAATGGGTCTTTGGAAAAAATCTCAAATGATTTGTTCTTTTGTATTACAAAGAGAAATGTTAAAATAATTCTGTTTAGTTGATTGTACAGGAAGCACTTACAAATAAAAAAGTGATACTTAAACTTTCTAGGTTGTATTTACATAAGTAGAATTCTGGTATTTTTGAAACTATATGGAATCCGGAGAAATATGCCAGTACTCTCCCTGTCCATGAAATTTTCTGGCTTATAGTATTTATGACATAATTTCAGTTAATTTTTAAAATGCCAAATGCCACAAAAAAGCAAATTCTGTGCTATAATAAACTGTCATAAAATCTTTAAAAACTTATGGATTCACAAAACAGCTAATATAAAATCAAGAACAAGAATAAATTACCTAAGATTGAATGAATTGATAAAGAATAACTTTTTGTTTTGAAATTTTGCTTATTATGTAGTGTTATATTTTTCAAGAATAAGTTATTCTTTTTCTTTTTCTCATAAATTATCTATATTGGTAATAGTTTAGTTAATTATAATTTCATAAACGAAAATGCAATGCCTATCCTTTCTTACTGAATTCTTCTGATTTTGAAACTTTTATTGAATACACTTATTTCTATGACAATAGTTATTTTCATAGAATCTATTCACCTTAAAACAAGAATTGGAAAAGGTGATTTGCTGGCCAGGCTAGAATATCCCGTTTAAGGATGTTAAACATAGAATCTGATTTAATGAACTAAGACTGATTTTATGGCATAATGCTTACAAAGGTCACTTTGCAAAACCCGAGCTGGCTTTAGGCTTTCCAGCCTTAAAGGCGAGCAGGATCACCTCTGGCAGGCCTGGAAATTCAGAATATCATGGTGGTGACTATGTTAAGAAAAAATTGAACTCAAATCTATTGGCAGTAAAGACAGAGATGGGTGAGTTTATTTCACTTCCCAACCTGGAGAGGCTAGTAAGGGTCTAATTACAGCCTCATAAAAAGTTCCAGCAAAACAAACTCCAAAAGGCTGACACAATCCATTAACCTTCTGCTGCTTTTGTGTAAATAATTAGGTGATAACTATTAGGCCAATAACATTTACCCTTGATCTTAGCCAAAAGGCCAAGAAGCATAGGCCAATAATATTTAAAGTAAAATTATTTACTCTACTTTATAAAAGTAGCTGCTGAGATTAATTTTGTTTGAAAAGACTACAGTCCTACAGGCAACAGGCAACAATCACTCGTGGGCAGACACGCACAGGTTGTAGTTTTCTCCAATAGCTGGCTGTAGACTTCCCAAACAATGGTTTCAAATTTTGCTCATCCTTTTGACGTGGCACGCCCCACTGAGAGAAAAAGTGTCCCTTTCCCAAAATCCTACACTTTAAAGCCAGACAGCTTGACCTAAACTTCAGGGAAATCACTACCATGGATGATGTCAGTGCCTGCTCTTGCAGCACTACCTGTGGTGCTGGCGCCCAAGGCCACCACCAAAGGCATTCGCGCTGCAAAGCAGGACGAGCACCAGACGGCCCTGTCACACTCGCTGCCCGCCCCGGACGCTTCACCCCACACCTGGGAACTTTCTCCACTGGCTTCGCTCTGCAGTCACGAGCTGCTTTCCAGTATTTGATTTTTGTTCTTTTATTGTCAAAGAAATTTTCCTTCCTGACTGACCTCAACTGCTCATACCATCCACTGAAAGGTCTCCTCTATGACCCAAGCCCAAGGATGCCTTCGCTAGTCCTCCATGAACAGAAGGAGACCAAAGGAGAATGCGCTTCGGTGGTCCACAGGAGGGAAGGATGTCTCTTTGTGCTTGAAAAAGAAGGCAACTGACAAAGTCACCATCAATGACCAAACTCTAAAAAGGCTGTGTGACCTCTTCTCAGTGTGTTGACTTGGACTTCTGTTTGTCTTTGCATTTTCCAATTTTGGCAAGCATTCCATGTCACTCTAGATAGATTTCTTATCCTCGATATCTTGTAAATCCTGGCTACCCAATCAAATCCCTCATCCTCTAGCATTCCTCACAGGCTGTCTGACCAGCCCGGCCCACTGTAGGCAAGAATTCTGCCTTTCTCTGTTTCTCCTCCTGGTGGCCATGACGAGCGGCATTCTTCCCCTAAGCCCATCCACCATGATGTTCTTGCCTCGGAACTGCAGGCCATGGACTGCACCCTCAACAAACCAAAGACTGCAGCATTAGCAAGGCCATGGGTTACATGGAGCCCTCTTACCCTGGCTGGGGGAGGCATAAAATGGTGCAGTCACTTTGAAAATGTCTCTAGCAGAACGCCAAACACAGACTCACACACAACCCAGTATGCGATTTTTCTCAAGGGCAAATTGCCCAAGTGACTAACTCAAAAGAGCTGAACATGAAAACTGGCTGCATCATCATCTGTAATGGCTGAAAAGCAGGAACAATATAAACATCCATCAGTGGATGAAGAGAATATGCTTAAGTCCTACAGTGGAATAGCATATAGCCATAAAAAGGAACCAAAATACCAGACTAGAGATGTAGCTCAGTGGCAGGAAAGGGATGCAGCTCGGTGGCAGAGCACTTTCCCAGTGAGTACAAAACACTGAGTTCAATTTCCAGCACCACAAAACAATAATTAAAACAACAAAAATATATTTTAAAAAAGAATCCTGTCATTAGGTCAGTGTTGCCAGATCCTTCTTATAAGTATTATTTTCCCTAAATAAATAAATTCTCATCCACTGACCTTACTCACAACAATTCCTTGCTAATTTTTTTTTTCTTTTTGCACTACCAGAGATCGAACTCAGGGCCTTGCACTTTCCAGGCAGGTGCTTATGCCACTGAGCTGCATCACCAGAAATTCCTTGCTTATAAATCCCCATTTTTCTAATTAAACTAGAAATGTAATCCAACTTCTCCCCAGGTGAAAAATTCCATTGCGCTGCTCCCTAAACTTATAGCAACTGTCCTGAACAAATTCTACCTTACTGTTTTTTAAAGGTGCCATGTATAAGTTCGTAGCATGTATGTTTTAGTGTCAAGAAACACTGACCTCAACTTTTTTTTGTTCGATGTGCTCCTCTTTACATAAATCTATGTGCATTAAAAGAAGAGCCATCTATGAAAAATTTCTACTTAGCATCCTGTTGATCATGACCATGGTGCAGGGGCGATCTCCTATCGCACTGCAGGAACAGTTTAGAAGAGGACTGGCACCCTGCCTCAAAAGAGAGTGCATCGCTTATAAGCTCTGGGCCTCAACCTACCATCCTGGAGCCACTAACGCTTTGGACCCTGCTCCTGCCCCTCTTCCTGCTCCCCACTGATGACCGTATGCTCCACCTTCCCTGATCCCTCTGGCCACTGTTCATTCAACCTACTCTCCTATTTCTCTTTCCCATCTCCTTCAGGGACTTACTGATAAACATCTGACTTTAATTTCTCTCTATGTAATCTTTTCTTTAATAATTGCAACCAGGAATTTTCACTGTGGGAGTTCAGTGCAAAGTTACTCAGGCTGCGGGTGTGGCTCTTCAAAGCTTCTACAGCAGATGAAATAATCAGTCTTGTCACATTCTCAGAAGCGCTTAGGGTTTGCAGCTCAGATTTTTCTAAACATTATAAATTTCCCTCAAAATTCAGCTTGAATCTGTATCTTAGGATAAACCAACTGTTTTAATGTCTATAGCATGCCCTGTGCTTTTATTAGAGGTTTTGAACTTCAATTCATTCACTATTCATGAAGATTTCATCACAGGCTCCAAAACAAAGACAGTAATTATAATATCTACATAGACAAGTTTCATTCATAAAAGGACAGGCACTGACCTATTGTATTTCATGATGACTAACACATTGAAGACGTCAAAATACCACAAACCACAGTGAGAAATCCTGGGGTGGGGGTGGGGAGACACGGAATATGCTAGGATAGTTGTAATCTCCAAACTTGTAAACTTCAAGACTCTATTTTCAGCTTTATGAAAGTTTCATAGAACTAATAAGCAGAAAAGAGTCCAAAATGAAAGCTCCTTTCACAGAATACACCGAAATAGAAGATAGACTGAAGGAAACGTAACTGGAGAAACCAAAATCTGTCAGTCTGAGACAGTCCCAAGTAATCCTAATATAAAATATTCTCTCTAGCAATTTCTATTTTCTCATGGACAAGAACAGAAATTCAGTAATGACTAAAGAAGGATCAACTGTCTGCCAAAATCTAGGAGAATTCCCGTTCTGGTCAAAGCCAGTAGACCTGTACTGAAGAGCAGGACTGGTGAAGAGCTTGCCATAAGTAGGAAATGGAACAAGCTCACCTTCCTGGGGGCCCCCTTCTCTCTCAAATGCTCTGACTCCATAGAGAGAGGCAAATCTAGAATCCCTGTGGTCTCTCTTCTTCAATAGGAGGCAATCTGTCTTTATTCTCCATTAGTGCTGTCTTTGTAAACCAAGACAAAGATCACAAATTCTGGAATCCAACAGAGTAGAAATCTGGTAGGTTTAGTGGAGTGAGCAAGACCTGAGAGGTTGGGTGGTAAAAGGGTGTGGCAGCAGTGTGCTGCACCCTGGGACACTTCTCAGCTCAGTGGTCTTCACTGGGACAGATACAAGAGAGGCCCATTAACAGTACATGGTAAGGAATGAAGCTCCTCCCTGCATGTCACTTCATATTGATGATGTTCTGAGCTGGATGAAACCCATTAGACAACGGAATTCTCATGGGGTGTGCACGTGTCCACGCCAAACAGCTGAAACCTGAGGACATTCAGCTAAGAGACGTGGATAGATAGCAGAATGGAAGACCATGTGCCCATAAAAGTGTAAATGGAGCTCTATTTAAAAAAAAAAAATACAAAGGAAGAAATGTAATACCCTGCAGATAAAGTTCATGTCCTGAGGACTCAAAGGCCATCTCCCACAAAGACAGATTGCAAGAAGAAAAACAAGAAAAATGGATGCAAGCTTGATAGGAGAATGATGGCAGTACCTCCATGAAATCGAAGCAGAGAGCACAGTCTGAGGTGGAAAGATAACACAAGGGCTGGAACAGAGATGAAAGTGAGGGAAGGTGACAAAGAAAGGCAAAACAAAATTCAAAATGGTATTGGAAGTTTCAAAGAATAGAATTTAGAAATAAAAATACAGGGACGAACTTTAGAAGCAGAACAGAAAAGTAAAGGTGAAAAAAAGAAGACTGTAAGACAAATGATTAATAAGTAATTAATCTTGGAATTAAATGTATGTTTAAAAAGAAACAGAAGATCAATAGCAATAATTTTAAAAACAAGTAACATCTCAAGGGAAAAGTTTTAAAGACACATAAGTTGGTAAATTCCAGCCATTTTTTTAAATTGTAAAAATAAAATTAGAACTCTAACATGAGCCAAAGCCAATAAAAACACTTTCCAAAAATAAGTCAAAATTAACCTGCCTAGAACATCTTCTCTGCGGAACAAAAGGTCAGAAGACCATGGGGTAGCATCACAGAGCACTGAGAGAACAGCGTTATCAGCTAAGAACGCAGCACCGCTGTACTGGTGGGCTTTCTTGGGGAAAACACTTCCATACACATAACTGCCTGCTCTCCTTGAGAAAATCATCTAAAATATTAGCATAGTCATTGAGGAAATAGATAGAAACTCAGAACTGAAAACTGGGGAAACTGTAATCCAAAAGCATCTTTGAACTCGTTGGGCCTAGTGGGGGCCACGAGAGCCTGGTGGCCAGGCGAGTCAGGTGAGACGGACCGTGCGTGCGTGCACTGCTCCCAGCTTGGCCTTCTTGTTGGCGCTAGGGCCCGAGCTCGGGAGCCACCAGGGACACCCACCGTCTGCACGGATATCCCTTTCTTCTCTTTCTGGCCAATTTTGCAACAACTTTAAAATTTAAATATTACGACATGAGTGTCGAGATGTTATTGGTTTATAGAACAACTGTTAGCATGCAGTCATCTTTTTATGGCATCAAAATAAAACTCATAAACTGATTTACTGTTAAATTAATTTACCGTTCACTTGACACTGTTGGAAAAGATGTCCTTTTTGTGGAAATAGTTTAATTTGATTACTACTCACAGAGGATGACATCCAAAGACATATTTCTCATCAGGAAAATAAAGGAACAGTATAGTTCTCAAACAGGAACATACGTGCTATCTGCCTATATAGTTAACTTTGTGGATAACTTTGATGAATACAATTAAGGAGCATGGTTGATAAAGGACCAAGAGAGGCCAGACAGATTTTCATGACAGCAAGAAAGGGAAAAATGTGTTTTTTTAAATATAAAAATGTATAATGAAGAATAAAAATTAATGAAAATTTACTTTCACTATTTTTGTCAAATTTGTTTCCTAGGGGAACAAAAATATTCAATACAAATCTGATGGTTTGATGTAATCAAAATCGCCTTTTCATGGATATTGGTAATGAAAACAAAAGTAGAGAGTTACGAAGTAAACAATATAGAATACATACTGGTACCGGCCGTATCAGCTTCTTATTTATTATTTTGGAGCTAAAGAGAAAGAGGACCTAAATTTCCACAAATATCTGTTTAATGTTGATGATATAAAACAAAAGATAAAATGGTCATTTTATGCTTTTAGAGTTTCCACGTATTTTTGGAGGCCGGGTTACATGATCTTTAAACACTGGATATGACACAATTTTTTTTTTTTCAAAAGGCAGTGAATCCATCTACTGAGATTTAACATAGAAAAGGAGCAGTGCCTTAACCCAGTACCCTCTGGAAGGACAGAGCTTTCTCATGACTCTTCCCTAGAGAAGTAGGTCGGTGGATACTGGTGCGTCATTCAGTGAAAGGCGGAATTCACAGGTCAAAAGAAAACCCATCTCAAAGCAGGGAAGATTCACTATTTCCACAGAATCTATGGAAATAAAAAGGGCTCTTTCTTCCTTTTGTCTACAAACCTGAATGCATGGTTAATCTCAGCCATCAGAGTCCTCCTTTCGTGGTATGTTCCCACAAAAAAAGATTTCCTTTCCCACTCCAGCATTTGCTACCCTCTACACCTGCCTTGTTTGCCAATGAAGCAGCTGCTAGTCCCAATTTCTGCATGGAGAACACTTTAAAATAGTATAAACTGAAACTACCTCCGGAGTTTCTCTTTTGAAGAATACCTTTTCATATTCAGTGTTTTCCACTTACATTTTTTGAGTTAAGTCTTAGATAGAACTAAATACTGAAAAATTAAATTTGCCTACTTTTCTAAATAGTGCCAAACTCTTTAGTACATTTTTAATATTTCAAGACAGTTTTCCCAGCTTATAGTCAAGAAAGAACAAACACTCAGTATTGTGGAAATTACCTCATCTGCTTCTTTCTTTTCTCCTGGTCTGGGTGCTGATCCACTGGTCTTCTCATTGACATGCTAAAAGGTAGTCAAAGAAAAAACAGATGATGTTTAATAAAGGAAGTGATAAAGATAATAGTGCCTTTAATATATAGAAATGTCAGATGCACAGACCTTAAAAACAAGCACCCCTTAATTTTTCTCCTGAGATACTGGCTAATTCTACACAGACCCTAAGACTTTCAAGAGGATGATACAGACATTCATTTGGGAGCTCGGAAGTCACTCTTTAATTAAGCAGATGCAGAGCTGATGGCAATGCCAGCACAGCATCCTGTCTCCTGCAAAGTGCCCTGTGCAATTCCACATAGGAGACGTTGGCCTTGTCACACAGATGAGATCTCAAAGGACCGTGTGACATCAGAAGGCATACTGCAAGCCTCAGTTTAGCAGAGACACAAAGGTCAAGCACCAGGTTCCAAGTCACCCATCACCAGCAATAGCTCTTGGAAATGCCCTAGAGTTCTTCCATCTGAGTAGCAGCCACTACACAGAGATAAAACCTGAAAGCAAAAGTCTATACATGCACCTTAGTAAATACCCTGTACTTACTATGCCTTTAGGATGTGATTGTCTAGAAACAGAGTAAGTTTGTTTTGTTTTTTTATGCCTTTAGTACAGGGTCTATAGGTTCTCACTAACATATTGGACTCATAGTGATCCTCCTGCTTCCAGAGGCTGGGGATCAAACCCCCAGCTCATGCATCTGCTTAAGTAGGAACTTTAATCTGCTGAGCTATCTGGCCAGCTCCCCAGAGTAATTTTTTAAACAAGACATTAGGAATGAGTGTAAATATTTTTACATGGAACATAAAAGCTTACATGCTCATTTTTCTTGGTGATAAGGTTAAAAGAACCCTAAAGTTTGCTACAGTTTTTCAGAAATGAATAATATTTGCATGTTTCCTATAATATATAAGGAATCATTTCATTCATTTCATTGTTTAAGATGTACAAGACAGTAGGAGAAGGGATCGAAATGTGAGAAAATGAAAGCTCACTATTGGACTCAAATCTGGTCATCCTCAGTTAAATCAAAATATAAAATACAATTATGTTCCCCAGAGCAGATTCACAACATGAAAATGTAGAATGAAGTTATTTAAACTAAGAAGACTGATAGTGATAGTAATAGTGAACACTGTGTTATTAGCAAAGCATTTTCACGTATATTATTAATACAAAAAATAGGTCTTCCGGCTTTATAAATGAAAAAGCACAGTAATAATTCAATGTTCTTCAGAATGACACATATCTAATAAATGAGAAAAGGCCACAAAGCAAATTTTCTTAATTTATAATTTGCAGTTTGCATCTCTCCCATGCTAAATGGAACATAATAACATTACTTTAATCACACCAACAGATATACTAGTAAAGAAATGACCAAGATTATAAGAACACAAGGCTATATTCCTTTTGTTTGCTTGTTTAGTGACAAGACCAGGTTCTTTACTAAATAGTTCTCTCTATGTACAACTAGTAACAAATCACTCTAATCAATGTAAATGCTCCGCTCCCAAAAGAATCACCCTCATGGACCAGTGAACAAAATCTGTGAAAAGCAGTCAGGCTGGAATCTCTGTCTATGTGCTAGTTGAGGGTTTGCTTGTCCATAGTTGAGAGCAATCAGTAAGATATGATTCGTGAACTTTGAAAATAAGTTTAAAAACCATTCGCAAGCTCACATAGAAGCCGCACGTGACAGCATGTGCTTGTAGTCCAACTACTATATTTGGGAGGCTAAAGTAGAGGGACCATTTGAACTCATAAATTTGAGATAAGCTGTAGGAAACATATTAAGACTAGGCCTCAAAATACACACACAAAAAATAAATTATTTAAAATACACAGATAAATCTGAACTAGGTAGTACATCATCAGTATTAGAATAATTATGGGCAAAAGTTTTGTAGAGGCCAGACCTGGAGTGGGGAAATAGATATTTGTCTCTGTATTAGCAAAAGGTTGTCTTGCTACCTAGGACCATCAGATAAGCAGACTGGGACTGAGCCTGAAGGCAATTGACCTAAAACTAAAAAGCCTCAGCTTATTATAAACGTCCAAATAGCCAAATGGTTTTATACCTATGGACCACCCATCAGATCACACGCAAGCAAAGCGAAGGCTGGGCTGTGTCCAGTCAAGTAATCTCTTCACTTCCACCACCACCAGCCTGTGAAAGCTTGTTGCTTATCTGCTGAGATAGACCTCTCTCTGACTCTTGCAGGTGTGAGGGCTGCTCTGATCCTGAATTGTGTCATTTGCTCAAATAAACTGCATTTAGTTTGACTGACACTGTCTTCTAACATGCCTAGAACAAACATTCAGTATTTGGAGAGAGTATCGAATTATGGGTAGATCTATAAAGACAAAGACCTACCAAATCCATCTTCTTTCTGCACTGATAAACTTAGAATCATATATCTCATTCATTTAAATTCCATACATTTTTTAGATTAGGTAAAGTAAATAACAAAAACAATATCCACTGTGTTATTAATAGGGCCTCCCTTACTTGTCGGCATTACCATCCGACCTGGAGGGGCAGCTTGCTTGGGTCCCGTGTAAGATTCCAGTCTCTGCAGTTCTACTCTGTGTCCTGCTCACATGGTAGACGTGTATCATGATTCACTACCCCCCAACCAAAGTGCATACGCAGCACTTTATCCCTTAAAATATGGGTCTGTAGATGATTTCTAAATAGCTTCCTTATAGTGCTTGAAAGAGGCTCCATTGTCATCAATCCAGATTAATCAAAATCAGTAGTTCCTGCTTTCACTGAAATACTCAAAATATCCAAGTTCTATAAATTCTAAATAGTTTGAGAGGACTATGTGTAATGAATGTTTTTAAAAATTCTCAGTTATGACAATGTAAAAATATAAGTGATATTACTTTGTCATTTCAAAGGAATTATTTATTCTTCATGCAGTTTTTTATAGTACATAAAAGTGTAATGAAATAAATAAAAATCACTTATACTTAAATGCTAGGAATGGCACTTGAGCTTGCACCCAGCTGACAGCTTCTACTCAAGCTAGGCTTTTGGCTTTGGCTTCGCACCCTTCTTATTGTTAGGCAGCCAGCTATTTTTTGTTTATTTTTTGCAGAACCGGGGATTGAACTCAGGCCCTTGCAGTTGCCAGGCAAGTGCTTAGTCTACTGAGTTATCTCCCTGGACCTAAAATATTTTGTCTTTTTGAGACAGGGGTTTTGTTTTGTTTTTTATGGGACCAAGAATTGAACTCAGGCCCTTGTGCTTGCCAGGCAAGTGCTTGTTCTACTGAGCCATCTCCCCAGCTAGGCAGCCAGCCATAAAGTATGATAAAATCAAGTGTCTACCCTATTAAAGGGGAAAGACAGGATAACAGCTCCTGCAAATCTTAAAAGTCCAGGTTTAAAAAGTGTTACATATGCTTTTGGAAAGTTTTGCAAAGGTACATGGTTTATTTTAGGGAAAGACAAAACATTCTAAAATACAGTTGTGGTGCCGCCCCCTCCCTGTGAATATGTTAAAAGAAACATACTGTCTGTAATTATGGCAATGGATTCCATCTAAGTCATTCTTGAATAAAATTTAAAAAATCAGAAAGGTCATTTGGAACTCAAAAATTGTCCATCTGAAGAGAAAGCCACTGAGATCAGTATTTGACACCAAGGGACAGCTCAGTGCCTCTGGATCTGCATGGAGCTCAGCTGTGTGGCCACTTGTCCTGAGCAAGGCAAGTGTAGGGTCCTCCTGCAGACAGGAAAGCTTCTTGTCAGCTTAGTAGTAGGGTCCATCCTTCAGCGCATCTCAAAGCACCTGGAAGGCTTTAGAACACACTCATGCCAGAGAACCTGGGCTCACACTTAATCTGAAGCGGATGGTGCCTGATGGTGGATATACTGTTCTGTTATTCACCAATTGCTTCAAATGTGCGGCCAGGACTGGGACCCTTGGTTTTGAGGGGCGATTTACGGCCACCACAAAGGGTAGCTCTGTTCCTCGGGCCACAGCACTGAGGCAATGCCTTGCTTGGCTCCAGATTCCTCCTGGGCAAACTGACTGCCCAGTAAAGCGACACAGCGTCTGGGTTACCACAGAACCTCCTGTCTGGGTCTGAGGCTCACCTTGTATGGGGAGCACCAGGGCTCCCTATTACACAGCTTTCTATTTTCTTAGTAAAGGAAGCCAGCTACCACTTTACTGTCCACTGACTTTCATTTCTATATCATCTTCTCAACAAGTTGGTAAACTGTATTCCTTTTTTTTTTTTTTTTTGGTAGACACACAGTGGCAATGTAACAATTTTGACTGAATGCAGTATTTCTGCACATTTTTAAACATTCCCTAAAAAGTACATTTATTCTTTTCAGATAAGTAAAATGGATGCAGAAGAGAAAGCCTGAGAAAACGCATGAAAAATTAAGAGAAAATGTGCAAATTGGTATCTCCTGCAAAATTTCTGGAAAATCTATGTTTATATGCATTCTCACAAGATTGTTCAGGAAAGAAAGCCAAGATGCTCATCTGGCTGTGCACCGGAACTCTCTCCCTGGGCCAATCTTGGGCTGTGGGCTCCTCGGCTTTGTTGTGTCACAGGGCATGTCTGCTGGCTCTGTTTCTCTTGATGGGTGGCTTCAAGCTCAATTTGGCCAAAAGGCACTGGTGTGTAGTGAGTGGGGGAGGAACTGGAAGGCGGTAATGTTTCCCCACTTCTCTCTGGCCTGACAGTCTCACCAGTACACAATGTCTGCCGCAGACCAACCTAGTCATCCTTTGACTTCTTCAGGGCTATCCTGCTCTCTTGGTCCCTGCAGCCTTGGGTTGGTAGCAACATCCTACAATTGCTCATCTCTGAGCTGTATTACCTTCCCTGGTAGCTTCTCTGCCTTATCCTGTTACCCGAATAACCAATTTCTCATATTACATTCCTTTGTCTTAAATGCTCAAAGATTTGCCTGTCTCTTAGTTGACTGTGATAAACCTGACAGGTCAGAAAGAGAATGGGTTTAGCAGGGCAAGTAATTTAATCCATCAGTTTCTTCTCAAAACAGAGTGCATGGTACCTGTCCCTAGGGCTGACGTATGTATGAAAAAAGCTAATGCTGAAGAGAAGCCTGGGCCAATGTGTAGCTCATCTGATAATACAATAAAAGCTGTTCCACTCCCTCTTCTTCCCTGGCACCAATCTGATTGTGGTGAATTCTGAGACAGTGAAATGGAGATGAAAAGCAAGCAAACATTTGAAGGTGTCATTATAAGATAATAAGCATTAGGGCAGAAGAATTTAGGTTTTGCCTTCTTGAGGGTACAGATAAACCAGGTTCCCTGATAAGTTTTTATTTAGACTTTGTCTATCACCTGACCATATTATACTAGTTTCACACCTTTATCATATATCAGAGGTATTACACTACACAGGAGATAAAGCATTCATTTTTCAAGAATCTGCAGCAAATTGTTACAGTTATAACACTTAAATTTGCAACTCCCACACTCTAAAATACCTTTGGGAGGGCTTCAGAAATAGCTCAGCCATCTAAGTGCCAAAGCTCTAGGACCCAGGTTAGATCCCCAGTACCACATGCCATGCTGGCCCCTCGCTGGGTGTGCCAAGCTGGCCACTAAGACTGGGCATGGTGGCACACACCTGTAATCCCACTGCTGGGGAGGTTGAAACAGGAGGATCACTTTGAGCCTGAGCTGTGTGTCAAGACCCTGTACCAATACATAAAATATTTATAAAATACTTTTAGGGGGCCATGGAGATAGCTCAGCGGTTAAGCACCCAAGCTCAAGGATCTAGGTTCAATCCCCAGTACCACATGCCCTGTGGGTCCTTCCCTGGACACACCAAGCAGGCCACCAAGACTAAGCATGATGGTACAAGCCTGTAATCCCATAGCTGGGGAGGCTGAAATAGGAGGAGAAGTATGAGTCTGAGATGTGTATCGAGACCTTGTATTAAATTCATAAAATAATAATAATAAAATACTTTGGGGGGGTGGGGAGATAGCTCAGCGGCATAAGAGCCTGCCTGGCAAACACAATGTCCTGAGTTCAATCCCTGGTACTAAATTAAATTTAAAAATAATAAAATGCTTTTGGAAGAGAGAGCATGTGTGGGAGACAGGAGCACTGTATAGATAAAACAAGATTGGCACATTGTTGATAATTATTGATACCAGTTGATTTGTACATTGGGAGCTCATCATACTCTTCTGATGTATGTAAAATTATTTCTAAGAACAAGTCTTGGAAAGTTTAGGATCCCCTTTTTTCTAGAATATTTATCTTCCTAAAGTCATCCAAAAGTAAAACATTGCTTTTAATATTAAAAACTCAAACTTACAGAAAAAGCAAATATGAGAGATATGGGTTTATTTTTAGAAAAAATCAGTGAGTGTGAAAATGTAAATATTAAAGAAATGTAAGAAAATGCATCTTTCTGTTCTTCTAAAAATTTTTATCAGGGCCGGATGTAGCTCAGCAGCATAAGCACCTGCCTGGCAAGCACAAGGTCCTGAGTTTGATCCCAGTACCACACACATGACAAAATTATCAATTTATAACATCATAGAGTAACTTTCTTTGCAATTCTCCAATAAGACAGGCATTCAAGATGAACTGCATAGCTACCCCTGGTCCCGACGCATGCTTCCCTAACATTTTACGGTTCTTGTGGGCAGGCAGATGGCACTGAAAAGGCTTGTGGTTTCTGTCCAGTTTTCAGAGGTAGTGCTGATTGCCTAACTTTGGTTTTGGGGATCCACCAGCAATAAAGTCTTTTGGTTTTTCTCTAAGTTAAAGAAACAGAAGAACATACTCAGTTACTCCATTGCCATTTCATTAATTGTTAGGATGCACATGTGGTTTCTATCCATGAGAAAAGGTAAGGAAGGCAGTCAGGGATCATCTGACCAATTTTTCATACCTAAAGTACTCTGCAGGGAAACCTACACAGTACACAATAAACAATTATGGAAATCTCTAAGCTTTACATTTTCCTGTATTCCTTGAGTTTCCTACAGCAAGATAAACTCATACATTTTCAAAATCATGGAGACCAGTGAGATAGCTCAGTGGTCTAAAGCGCCTGCTTAGGCAAGCTTAGGCAAGCACACACAGACCATGGTTTGATCCCCAGCACCACATGCCATGCCAGCCCTGCCCCAGGGTGGGCTGAGCCAGCCACACACAAAAAAAGAAAAAAAAAAAAACACAAAAAAAAACACAACTCTAATCATGCATACTTCCCCCATCTGAATAAACTAAAGAGACAACATACAAACAGTACTCATTGGGTGGAGTTGCCTTTACAGTTTTCTTAACTGGAAACCATTTTTCCCTTTGTGGTAGCTGTCAAATTTTCTGGGCAGTTTTCATAAAAAAGTGAGAGAACTTGAAGAACAAAATTTCAGTATCACATTAATGAGACTTCATCTTTTAAAAAAAGATGGTATACTCTGCTTAACAAGGTCCTCCACCTTCTGAGACAGCCTGCTCGAAAGAAACTCACCCATCCACCTTAAAATTTCAAGAGACCACACACACTGTTTTCACAAAAAAAAAAAATCACTCATGTGATGCAATTAAATTTCTAGGATGTATAAAAACTGATTAAAGAACAATATTATCAGATGTCACTCAGCTTAACAACTTGTATGCAATGGAAACTAAGCTATTCAGGGACTGACAAACAAAAAAGGGAAGCTGTGTTTGACCTCTGCATTCCCGCTAGCTAAATTCGGTGTCCTTTTTGTCCCTATAATTTGGTTTGTACTTCTAAAATTCATTGCAACCAAGTGGTCTGTTTTTTCCAGACAAGGGTTTGTGACATTCTTCCCAGACTGGCTACAGCGTTGGAGCCTCCCAAGTGACTAGATTCTATGAGTATGCTGTCACCAGGTCTGTGGGTTTAATTAGGCTAAGGAACACCTTTAATTAATGTGAGCTAATAGAATCAACTGAAGCTCAGGAGTCTCATTACTGGTGTAAGTTGAATCTTCTCTTCTTCATGGTTGATCATTACGATGCTCACAGAGAGTCTTCAAACAGCTCTTTATATAAAGTTTCGTGTATTTTTCACTATAATCACTGAGTTCTTTGAAAGACAGGATCCATAGTACTGACAGTATTCAGTGTGAGTGTTCAACATACTGTTCCACTGGCCAGTTTTATAGGTAGCATGCTGGTCAATAAATACATTTAATTATTTTATTTTATTCTTCCTAAATTTTGAAAATTAGGTCATTCAAAACCCTTTTCAGTGTGGAAGGCAGCCCACTAAAGATATTTTAATAGCTGAATTTATGAGAAGTATTCTGAGATGTGTCTCTATATGGTCACCTGTGAAGGAGTGGTTGGTGACAGGCCCCCTTCAGATGTCAGAATCTGCGGATGCTCAAGTCTCCTGTGTAAAGTGGAACGGGAATGGCAGACCTTCAAAAGCTTTCAGCAAAGCAACAAACATCCAGCTGAAGCACTTATGCCTCAGGTTTGCCACCACTGGTGCATACGCTACGCACATCCTCCTGTATATTTCATCTCTAGATTACTTAGGATGCCTGACATAAAGTAACAGCTAGGTAAGTAGTTATTGTAAATAACAGTAAATAGTTGTTTAGGGAATAATTACAAAAAATGTCTGTACATAGTACAGACACAATTTTTTCCAATTTTTTAATCTATGGTTAGTTGAATATGCAGATATAGAGGATTGACTGTATACATATGTCTGGAGGTAGTATATATGTAAACTTATAAAAATCTATGTATTAAATACTTACACATATAGTTCATGTATATAAGTGTGGACATATACATATTTTTGTATGTACATATAATATAGCAGATGTTCCAATGTATGTGAATATTTATATATTCTAAATTGGCTCCATGAACCTTTGGGGTATATATGGATGGACTTGGAGGAAATCTCAAATTACATTTTTCTAACTGTGTATATTTTGTTGATGGAAAATGATCTGTAATTTCCATTTGTTTCTCAGAATGGTCTCTGTTCACCCATCCAATGCCAAAATTAAAAGAATGAAGTTTAGGAACCCTGGGCTAGAGATTTACTATCTAATATACAGACATCAGCCACTTCTGGCTACTGAACACTTGAAATTTGGCAAGTGTAAGTGAAAATGTGCTGTAAGTGTAAGATACACACTGGGTTAATAAGCAAGAGAGAACATAAACTATCTCAATCAATGATTGTACAATGATGACATATTGCATAATAACTGGGGTATAAAAAGTTGATAAAATATATCATTAGCATTGACTGCATGTGCTTCTTTTTGCTTTTGTTAGTGAGTTACTAGAAAATATAAAATTACCTCCATGACCGACATATTTCCATTCTCTAACTTTTCTGTTTAGGAAATGTTAAAGCTTATCACAGACAGGCTGCTAATTCTAGGAAACTCCTCCTAGCACAATGGATTTTAGAATTGCTCCAAGACTGGACTGTATGAGAGGTGTTAGAAAAAACAGTTTAAGGGTGCAGGTTCAAACTATTTTCGTCCAAGTAGTTCAGCATAATTTCCTTCCGAGTCATGAGTTGGTAAGGACAGTCTAGTATCAGCTGTGAACCCCAGCTGCAGATATTTGTAGGTAATTTACATAGGACACTTTGATAAGAGTCCTGGGACAATAATGACTCAAAGCAAACTTTTGCTCTTAGCGTATCAATAAAATGGCACAATAAAAAGAAAATGCTGAGAATATTCATGAAGCAATATCTCAAGGAGAAATTAGAATGTCTTATGAAAACTGCATACATGCATCTTGATATATGAGTCTGGCTAAGTTACCCTTTTTTAAAAACAGTTTCAAAACATCGGCTCTTTATCCCTTGGCACCCTGCTGCCTTCCTTGATACTGGAGGCTGGGGCTCTGCACAACACAACCTGGATGGGTGATAAATGCTCATTATCAGGTAAGTAACAACTCTCTGACTCCAGCACAAGGTTTCTACCTCCAAAGAGTGCCTGATTACTCCACCCTCGCTTCTCCCAGTACCACGTGCTGAGAGAGCTGCACCCCGCATTTTAATTCTCACCATAAATCAATGGGACATAAATATTTTGTCTCTCTATCAACAAGACTTTTGTAGCTTTTTGGAAAGCAATCCAATGTTAAGTCATGCTTCCTGGTTTCAGAGCAGTGCAAGTGCCAGCTTGACTGCCTATCACAGCTAATCGTCAGGACAGACATTAAATGCACTACACAAATGGAACAATTATGCTGGTCACGCAAAGTAATGAAGTACAGAGAGCATCGATCTCGCCTGCCTGAGGGGCAGCGACGGCTCCTGCTCCCTCCGACTGGTGAACTCCATCTGCGTTTGGGGCATCTGCTGCCTCCACGATGGGATGGGCTCGTCCTGTGCCAGCTCTCCCACCGCAGGAGGCAGGCTCTCCGGCCTCTCCCGAGCCTAACCCGAAGGCTGCGAGGGGGCCGCAGCCGGTGCGCGCTCCTTGCCCTCCAGGCCCCGCAGTGTTCAGTCCGCTTGCCCTGAAGAGCTCAGCAAAGCGGACGCGCTCGCTTCCCAGTCCTGCCCTGGCCCGGCCGCTGCCATTTACCGTCTTGTACCACCAGCTTGCGAACGCCATGGCCACGACCGTCTTGTTCCGAGCGGCGCCGCGGAGGACCCAACGAGGGCGCGAGGCACTGCGCTGCGGACGCCAGGCTCACCCTGCTCCGGGATGGGACCCGGCTGGCAGCCTGCTGGCAATTAGCCCGGGCTGGGTGGGCGGGCACGGGGGAGGGGCCTAGACCACGCCCCCTGTTGGCCACGCCCCTCCAGGTTTGGCTGCGAGCTGGTTAGGGAAGAGGCGTTATTTCTGCAGGCAGCCGCACCCTGCGGAAGGCTTGGTCTCGCGGCCCCAGGATCGATCCCTTGCACTTGGAGGTGCAGAGTAAACCCTAGTGTCCCTTCACGCCCCCCCCCCACTTCTCTCCCGCCCACTTCCACTTCCCTCCCTCCTTGCGAGCCAACTTTGCCCGATGCACCCGGCTACCCAGTGCGCGCCCCACCCAGCGAGCTGAGGCAGCCCCGGGAGCCTCCAGCCACTTTCCGCCACATGCCTGGCCGGGGCCCCGGGGCCCCGGGGCCCCGGGCGCTTCCGCGGCCCGGGCAGATGCGCAGGCCCCGCAGCGCCCAAAGGAGGCGGCCCTCCTCTCCCGCTCGGGGCCCAGCCCCGCTCCCGCACCCCGGCGCCACTCACCTCCGCGGGACGGCGGGCAGCGGCTGCGCGCCGGGGCCGCGGGGAGGCGGCGGGCTTCGGGTAGCTCTGGGACATGGCGAGGCCACGGCTGGCGCAGCCTCGGGGAAGACTCGGCGGGACTGGAAGAGGGGCTGGGCGGACAGCCCGGAGGGAGGGAGGGCGCGCCGTGAGGCAGCTTTTCCGACCTCGCCCGAGCCCGCACCCCGCTGCCCCGCTGGGCCCTCCCCTTCCTGCCCGCTGCAGGCTTCTGCCCCCTCCGAAGCTGTCCCGGGCTGAAGCCTGAACCTGGACACCCTCCGCCCCATGGTCCCCCGGTGACCCGCCCCTGCCCGGGGCTTGCTCAGTTCCGGGCTGGTCAGAAAGGGTGGGGGGCAGAGGTTGCAGGGTTCCCTTTTGGGCTTGCCTAGACGCAGCAGGCAGTTGTGCAACCGGAGAATCTGACCCGGGCGTGGCCGGCCCCGCCTTGACTCTGCTCCCCAAGAATCTGGACAATTAGACATTCTGCAGTCCGCCCCGCCTTAGCCGAGAGCTCGCTAACTCACTTCAGCCCCACGCCTGTAACCTTACCAAGGGAGAGGGGCTGTGATTGTGTTTGTGCAAATGTCTGTGTGTTCTGTGTTCTTTAATTTTGTTATGGCAGTTCTGCAAGTTTAGTAATGTTTTATGGGTAGGAAGCCAGAGGTCCTAATCTAAACCAGAGAAGCATCCCAGATTAAAGCCTGCGGAGTCTTTCTCGAGTCTGGTAAGTTTTGTTTTTTGAAGCTGAATTGCTTTTGTCTTGAGCTCAGGTTAAACAGCACTTCCTGGTTTGGGACTGCAAGCAAAAAGTTACAAATCTTCCTTGCTGGCGCTCCTGTGAACAGGCTTTGGGCCTCTGCTGCTGTTTCTCAATCAAACCTGACAGAAAAACCTTGAGAAAGCACTGTCGCTTTGGGATTCGGATCACCATTCTCTGAGGCTGTATGTCAGATCGTTGTTGAAAGAAAAGCTACATGATAAGGCATAATTTCCCATGTTACACAGAGCTGTGTTCCCTGGACCCTACAATTAGAGAAATTCTGATTTGCTTTTCCTCAAAGATAGGTTACCAGCATGCCTACTTGGACAAAGGGAATTTAAATGCATATCCTCCTAACATGTTCTGCTTTCTGTCAGTGTACATAATATTTCAATAAACGGGCAGCAGTGCCAGATCTATACAGACAAACGAAGGATATGTACAGAAAATGAAAACCTTGGGCTGCACAAACTGTATCCATGTGGTTGCTGTCATCAGCTACACTCAGAATGGGGAGAGCTGTGCCCTTAGCTTGAGAAGTCTGTCCTGAGCATTGAAACTAACCATGGTCATCCCTTAAACTCAGCGGCTACAGGGATGAGGTAGGAGGCCGGTCTTCCACCCAGGAATTCGGAGCTTACTTATTAGGAGCTTAGGTACAAGATTTTAGACCCTGGAGTACATCATTCTAACTCTGGGAGAAAAATGATTCCCAAAACTTAGTGGCATTAAATGTAAATTCTTTTTAACAGAATATTTATTTTTTAAATTAGTATATGTTTGTGGTATGTACTGATTGCATTCATTTTAGGGAACTGGTACCTATACATATCACACAGAATTTATTTTTTAAGATTTATTTATTTGATACAGAGTCTCTCTACGCAGTAACAAGATATGCTGTACTAGGGGTAGAACCCAGATCCTGTGCTTGCCAGGCAAACACTTAAAGCACTGAGCTATCTCCTGGGCCCCACACAAATTTTTTTTTTTTTTTTTTTTTTGAGACGGTCTCGCTATGCAGTTCAGGCTGGCTTTAAGCTCACTTTGTAGCTCAGGCTGGTCTCGAACTCACAACAATCCTCCTGCCTCAGCCTCCCGAGTGCTGGGATTACAGGCATGCGCCACCACGCCCGGCTTCCACACAAAATATTTAAAAATTACATTTAAACCAGTTGGTCATATATATCTTAAGTGTTTTCTAGGTGTGTGTGTGTGTGTGTGTGTGTGTGTGTGTGTGTGTGTGTGTTTGTAATTGAGACAGGCCCTCACCATGTTCCCCAGGTAACCTAAAACTTTTAATCCTCCTCCTTCACCCCTTGGGCAGTTGAGTCACATGCACCAGCCACTTACTTTGAGAATCTTCTGTGTGAAGCACTATGAAAGAAGTGGTAGAGACAGAGATATAAAGGTTAGAAACACACATTTTTAACACATGATTGGGTGGCACTGGAAAACCTGCAGTTGTGAATAAGTATAGTGCGTGTCTTCAGTGTTGGTCTCTGTGGCTGTGGGTGATTGGAGGATGGGAAGGGAGGCTTAAGGAGTGTGCAATGTGAACAGGAGGAGTGGGGCCACCTCTGGAGATAAAGGGGAACCCATCTGTGTGGCTGGAGCCACAGGGTCTCTGTTATGAAGCATTAGACCCATTTTTAACCAACCAGCTGCAAGGTATATAAGATACCAAAATCTGTAAGAGGCGACCCAGCTACGCTTGATGTATGAGCCAGAATTGACCTAAGCGGAACACAGTGCTTTAACCTCTGGGAGTAAAGAACTTGCTGAAATGCTTCCATTTTCTCTGTGGTCAGTGAGGATTTATTGGAACCTTGATACCATGAAATAGTATGAGATCTTGCTGAACACATGTGGCTTTGGCTACATTAATCCTTGCATATATTGTAACCATTTGTTCACTTGCTAAAGTTTTCCTCCTATGACTCCTGTGCTCAAGAATTTTGTAATGCAATAAGAGAGACAAAGATATAAATCCACATGCACTACCACCTGCATATAGGGTGAGGGCAAAGGCAGGTGGAGGTATTTGGAGAGTGGTGCAGCATCTTACAAGACAAGGGTCTTCTCGCTCTGAGGGTGGAAGCCTGGGAACCACTTCCTCCTGTGTGTCTAACCCAAGTGAGCAATAACTCCTGCCTAGTCATCTTCACACCTTATCTGTTCCTCATCCCCATGGTTTCTTCACTTGTTCAGGAACTTATCACTCTTCATCAGGAAACGTATATGATGACAAAAAGAAGGAACAGAGTCCAAAGGAGGAGAAACAAGCAGGACATGAGAAGGAGAAAAGGGGACTGAAGGAAGCCTGTAGATGAGTGGGTGCCAGGGCCAAGGGGAGAGGATGTTCTAAAAGGAGGGGCTAGTCCACACTGTGGACCATAGAAACATAAGGCAGGGCCACCCAAGCTTCAGTCAGGCTGTGAAGCTTAGAGTTCATTGGTAACTCAGACCATGGCTGAGGGCTTTTCTGAGGACCCCATAATGTGGGCAGTCCCTTCCGCCAGGTGCTATTTATTTCTACACTATTACATATTGCTAAAAGAGAAGTGGCTCTGACAATACCAAGACTTTTGGCTGACAGCCCAGTGCCTTCCCATCTCACTGAAACTCACCTGTTGTATTTGACATCTTCTCTTGGCCAATTTTGCTTCATTCCATAGTTGGTTTCATTCACAAACCACAAATCTTTGACCCAGACAAGGGCTACTTAGTGAGCAAGGCAAAGCTCCCAGCACCTTTCCTCTGTGGAATATGCAAGTGCATCTGCATAGAAGCTTCAGGCATCTGGCTGTTGATCTGCCCAAAAGCATGACTTTGGTACTGAAATTGTGTGCAAGAGGGAGAGGAAGGTGTGCCAGCCTGTTAAGAATTAAGTTTAGGCCAAGGACCTTGCAGTGTTTCTCAGATAACACCAGACTTGTGTTTGGATGCAGATGTGGTCAGTGGTAGGTTTTCCACAGTGCTGCAGCAGAGAAACAGGCAGTAGGAAAAAGGGAAAGGGGCTTTATTATAAAGGGAAAGGGGCTATATTGTCTTGGAGAACTCAGAGAGAATTTGGAAGATGAGAAATTCTTTGGATTGGAACAAAGGGAGGCTGAGACTTTTATGGCCTTTTGCCAGGGGTGGGGTTTGAGGGGGATGTTTAGATACACCTGAGGAGCTGATCCTGGGCTTTCCCTGAGGTGGCAGGAAAGGTGAAAAGAAACCGCATCCTGGGCTGAGTTGAGGAGAAGTGGGGAGGTGGTCTCTGGGAAGATAAGCTGTTGTTTTAAGAGCTTCAGCCACATTAGATGACGACCATAAGCAATTCATACTAGGGCCAGAGCCTGTCAGTCAGGAGAGGGAAAATAAATGAGATGGAAAGATGGATAGACATGGGACAAAGACAATAGCAGGGAATACACAGCATTTGAAATGACTTTATTTGCACTGGTACTGGGTAAGAATTTGAGTCACACACATATATATAGGTAGGTCCTCAGGATTTATTACCCATAATAGATGTCTCACTTCCCTCCATCTAGTAAAAGACCTGTAAAATGCCTTCACACCCTGTTCTTTGGCATGGCAAAAGTTCCTGCTTCTTGTCTCTGGACCAAAGAGGACTGAGATCCTATCTCCTTTTCAGGAGTGCTCTTGGGGAGGGAAGGGAAGGCAAGGGAAGGGGAGGGGAGAAGCTGGGCCAGGAAGAGGGTCATGGGGTGCCTCCTACAACTTTTCAGGAAGTCAAGGTAAGTAGGTACTGCAGATTTGCCTGGGGCTGGAAAGAAGGGCAAGACCTTCTCAGGTTTGTACAAACTGATTATTTGATATGGTTAGAGGAAAAGAAGCTTGGTCCTAGGGTGAAAGTTGATTCTGAATCTGTGGCAACCCCAGTAGAGCCTGACAGGTGAGGCCTGCCTACTGCTGGCACTCCCAGGAGCCAGGGCAAGGTCTCTGTTATTGCAGAAGGGATTAGCTTGGCTTAACATATCTGTTACACTCCCCGGTGCTACATAACACCATGAAACTGCAAATAGAATGGGAGAGAGACTAAGCATTGCCAAAGCAGGCTTTCAGATTGCTGTAGCACTGTGGAATCACTCCTCTCCATTGCTTGTAGCCCATGGCTGCCAGGGACCAACATGAGAAGGTCAGCTGGATCCTGTACCAATGCCTCCCAGACCTGGGATGCCCGCCCTGGGCAGCGCCACCTGCAGTCTGTGGCCTTCCGGCCCCTAGCTTCCACGCATGCCCACCTTTACCATCACCTGCCTTAGCGCAGTTTCTTTCTCCTACACTCCTTTACCCGTCGCACCTTCTTCCTCCTCTAAATGTGAGAAACATAAAGCCACCCTCCCACAGCTCGCTTCCGCACACCTATAGCACCAATGATCCTTGGTGGGTTTCTGTATATCATGCTTGCTAGTTACATCTTCTCCAGGCTTCAGAGCACCTGATCATACACCAAAATTGAAAGATTTTTCATTCAAATTGAAGTTCTATGGTAAGAATAGTCATCTTATGAAGAAGCTTTTTTTTTTTTCCTTAGAAATTCTCTTCATCTCAAGTATCTAAAATCAGAAAAAGAAGTATAGTGCTCTGGACACTCCAACAGCAAAGCACTAGTTTGATAAAATTCCACCATGGAGGAGAACTTTGGCTTCTAGACCATTCTCTGAGGATGATGTCCCTGAGGTACGTACGTTTTTGCCTTGGGTCAGAAAACCAGTGATGTGCCTAGAGGAGTGTGTCTGGGTGGCTTGTTATTATTATTATTTATAACTTAATTTTCTTCTCTGCTTTTTCTGTTGTCTCTTTCCAGAACTTCAACTGATTAGACATATGCCCTGAGCTGGTCATCTGATTTTTGTATGTTTTCTCTACTGTACTGTGCTTTTTTTTTAGTGTGTGAACCTCAGACCCCCTTTAGGTTTGGAAGAAGTCATTGCCTTTCTGAAAGTATCTGCAGCCTGTAGAGGTCACTCACCATCTCTCTTCTTTTGAGTTCACACCCATCTTGAAGCCCAAGCTTTGCAGTGGCATTTGGCCTGGCTTGCTTCTTACAGGATCCCCTCTCAGGTGGAGCTCTCTACATTCTATCAATTTCCACTTTAGAAGAATGTGTCCATATTATAGGACTGGTGACATAGCTCAGCAGCATAGTGCCTGCCTGGCAAACACAAGGTCTTGAGTTCAAATCCCAGTACCAAAGAGAGAGAGAGAGAGAGAGAAAGAGAGAGAGAGAGAGAGAGAGAGAGGACCACAAATGAATTAAAGCCTCTGTAGCACATGTCTGAAACTATTTCCTGTGTGCTTTTATTTTTTTATACTTGTGATTTATAACTTTTTTTGTTTCAAATTTATTTTCTCTCCCTTTAGTGGAGTTTCAGGGTAGTAAAGAGATAAAACAAGTTCAGTGTAGTAAAGCACAATTTTCCTGTGATATGGTTGAAAAGAACAACACCTCTCTAAGGCATGTATTATTGTTTATTTTACAGGTAAAGACACTTAAGCCTCCAAAGTTGCTTAATAGCTCACAGGTAAGCCCCAGAGCTGTAGGTCAAACTATATTTAACTGAGTTCAAAGACCATGTCCTTTGCCAGCACAGAATTGTGCCTGCACTGACCACCTGAAGTGTCATAAGGTGATCATCCTACATGGTTCTAAGAAGGCAGATGATTTAGGTCAAGCAAGGTCTAACCCCTAGATAACCCTCAGTATCTTTCAACTCTGGTAATATTTACCTTTGCTTTGTTTGATAATTATAAGTGCTTCTCACATGCAGTCTCTAATTACAATATTCATGTTGTACGAATAGCCCACTTTAAAAGGAAATATAGAATCATGGGTCCCAGGGATGTTTTTAAGTAAAGCTAATTGGTGGAATTTCATTTTAGCCTCTTTACTAAATAGTGCTCAATTTACACCCTGGAGGGGGACATAAAACAGAACAGCTGAGTAATCCACAGGACCTACTGATAAATTTCACTGCAGATGCAATCAGCTCCTGGAACACCCAAAGAGGAAGCCCTATGGTTAAGTGACTCCTCTGAGAAGCCTGCACTTACGTGTCCTGTTTCATGGAGGTGCCCATCATGCCACATTCACTCCAGCCCACACAAGGAGTGCGATGGCTGTCACACCGAAGCTTCCCCTTGACAGGCGCTGTGTGCACGCCTGTTACCTTGCCTGTGTTAGAAGGATGCAGTGCAGAAGATGACGTGATGACTGCATGATCCCAGAAAGAAAAAACAGTGACAGAAATGGTGGCCACAGGTTGGCCACTGCATATTTGGAACGGGGCACACCCTGCCTTGATGCTGTTGTCCCTCAGGAGAATTGGAAGGCAAGGATAGACAAGACCTGAGACCCTGCCTCTTGCTCTTTGTGAGGAGCTAGTTTGGCTCCAAGCTGGGGCTGGAGGAACATTTGACAACAGACCCAGAATCTCCCGTGAATTCCACATCTCCTTGCTCAGGGTTGTCCATATTGGTGACAGTGTGCCCACAGTTCACGACTGCCTTAGAAATTCTCTCCTGGGCCAGGGACACATGTCATGTGCACTTGGGGCCACGGTTTTTCCATCTCCATGGTGCAGTCAGATTTTCTAAGTGGTCCTGGATCTGAATAAGGTATAGATCAATCAGTCCAGACTCCCCACCATGGGGCAGCCCTGGACTGGGGTGATGCCAACAGATGTTTCTCTGATGCAAGATCAGACTGCTTCCCATAAGCCAACTGGCAGCTGCTGTTTGCTGGGTGCAGGATCAGCAGTGGTGGGGGTATGGGTGTGTGAGCGCATGGGAAGGAAAAATCAGTGCCTGTATCCATACTATTCGGGAAACCTGGAGAAGGAGCTGGCGAAAGGGAACAATGGAGGCATTGCTTGTAGGGCAAGGGCAGTAAGTTGGTGTTGGTGTTCAGCTAGTTCACCTAGCACTGGGGACCAGTCTGCCACCTCCAGCTGGCCAACATCCTCTCCTCTGCAAAACAGGGGCACTGACAAAACCTCAGAGGGCTGCTGTGAGAACCCATCAAACAAAGTCTTAGCTGAGTACGCAAAGAATGCTATTTAAAAACACTTGGCCTTATTTCCCCTCTGATCTTTATTTTATGTTTTCACCTAGTACTAAGAAGGTGATTGAGCCTGGGCAGGGTGGTGCGCGCCTGTGATCCCAGCTCTTGGGAGGCTGTAAACAGGCGGATCACTATGAGTCCGATCTAGTAGTGAGACCCTGAACACCCTGTAGACCCTCCCCTGAAGTATAAATAAACAAATAAATATTCAAAGAAGGGAAAGGCAAAAGTAAGCGAACCACTAGCCTTGCCCTTGTGGTAGATTTGGTCTTTGTGGTTTCCCTTAAACACCCTGCTTTATTCCTCCATATTTAATTTCTATCATTTCATCCTCCTTTCTTCTCTCTTTTCCTTTTCTTGTATTTCTCCTTTTAAAAATCATTTCCTTGTTTAAAGTATTTCTTAATGTGCTTTCAACTTCTCTATTTTTTACAATTTTCTCTCTGTGTCTTTTCCTTAAGAAAACTAAACCAGGCAGGGGAGGTAGATAACTCGGTGGCCTACATACCCGCCTGGCAAGCAGGAGGACCTAGGTTCAACCCTTGGTCCTGCATGCTGTGTTGGCCTTGGAAGGGCATTCTGCACCAGCCACCGAAATGGGGCATAGTGGTACATGGTAATCCCAGAACTGGGGAGACTGAGACAGGAGGATCGCTACGAGTCTGAGTTGCATAGCAAGACACTGTACTAATTAATTAATTAATCAGTTAATTAAATTTTAAAAAAGAAAGAAAACTGAACTGTGTAGAGTATGCTGTGAACAAAGAAAGGCATGTATGCAGATTTCACAATTACCACCTTATTACTTTCAAAAATAAGTCACTCACTTTTTTTTAATTTCATATTTTAATCTGAGATGTAATACTCTTACAGAGCTTTCAGTAGTTTGAAGGAAGCACCGTGGTCCACCAATAACATCTAGAAATCTGCTATAAGCTTTTACTTAACTGCACTCAGATGTTATTAATAGAATACAAGTTTCCAAGAATGCTGCAATCACCATGAGCTGTACATGTGTACTACTAAAAAGTTCAAGAAGAGTACTGTAATCTCTTTGCTTGAGTTAATGAGCAGAGAATAACTGCAGAGGGTGCTGGGGCTTAAGTTATGAGGTCCTTCAAAGCCAGATGTGAAAGATTAGGCTTTTCCTTTTATTATTCCTATTGTACACTATGTCTTTGTTTTATGTTTTCTTTTTCTATCTTTTTTTTTTTTTTTTTGTATTTTAGGGAAGAGTCTACAGGGTGTTCAGGGTCTCACTAGTAGATCAGACTCACAGTGATCCGCCTGTTTACAGCCTCCCAAGAGCTGGGGTGACAGGCGTGCGCCACCACGCCCAGTCTCAACTGCCTCTCAGCATGCCCCGGGAGCAGGAACGGGGCCAGCACAGCACACTATGTCTTTGTTGTAGAAATAATTAAATAAGCATAACATCAGAAAATAAACTAAAAGGCAATTGCTCCAAATGCTAACACACAATTCATCTCTTTCTATAAAGACGTGCAGTTTTGTAAATGCAGTCTTCTTCTGATGTAGGATTCCAAACCTTCTGCTGTTGATGCACAGAGAAGAAATGCTGCAAGGCCTGGGGCATTGGGACAGGAAGGACACTGCACGGCACGCTGACCGGTGAGGGCTCGCAGTAAGCAAGCTTATGCTGGGACCAAAGCAGTGCTCAGGATTTAGGTGATCAACTGAGGGCTGAGACTCTCCAGGGAGACCTGCAGCGGGGAAAATAGCAGCAAAATAGAAAGGAGCTGGGGTTGTTACCAGCCCAGTGGTGAAATCAGGGTGAGAAGGAGGAGGAGGAGGAAGAGGAGGCAGAGGCTTCCTATGGAGAAGGTAGACATCTTTTGCACTGTTTATTGTTTTTTGTTTTAGATTTGTTTCCATTTTGTTTTTACACCTTAACAAAAGCTATGCCACAATACCCATCATGTTTTTACTTGGTTATAGGTGATAAAGACAAGTATTACTTCAAGTTTGTTCATACTGGTTGCAACATAAAATGTTTTCTTCCTAAGGGACACTGTAGGAGAGAAAAGATTGAAAGATCAGAGATGTTTACTCCAGTGCAATCTGCAGATCCCATGCTTATTCTCTGAATTTGTTCTGACTTCTTTGGTTGTTAAGTATGAGCAAAACCAGCTTGTACTAGTTAAAACAAAAATAAGGGAAGATTATTATGTTCAAGAATGTAGAGCACTTCCCTAAGCTGAAAACTCAAGAATGCAACCTGTGTCAGAGCTGGTAGCTAAGGACTACGAGGAAGCTCAGCCCTCCTACAAGGAAGCTCAGCCCTCCTACAAGGAAGCTCAGCCCTCCTACAAGGAAGCTCAGCCCTCCTACAAGGAAGCTCAGCCCTCCTACGAGGAAGCTCAGCCCTCCTCCGTGTGTCAAGCCTACCCCCGCCCCCTGTAAGCCTGCTTGTCCTTGCTCTGGACGCAACTTTGTTACCAATTTCTATCCCCAGGGAAGCCAAGGTCTACACCCTCCATGTCAGTTTTTGCTACTGAGAAAGCTTTTCTCTCTTTCTCTATCTTAATTTGTCTATGAGACTCCACCCCCTCCATCAGGGAAACAAATCTGTCTGGACTGATTCAAGTTAAATCGGCCCAGTCGGAGTAGGTGGATAGAGGTGAAGCTGTGGGACTTTACCCAGAGAAAGAGAAGCTGAGGGGCAGAGCTGCTGTTCTGGGTCCTTCCTGGTGCACGCTTTTAACACACTTCTCTGGAAATCTGTGGATTCTTATAGATTGAGTAAAAGAAATAAAAAAAAAAAAAAAGAAGTCCAAAGGATTTTCAATAATTATTTTCAAAGAGACTTTTCTCTCTCTCTGTACAAGGAACTCTGGCTTGCAAGCAATTCAGGAACCTCTTGGCACAGGCACCTTGTCTTCAGGTAATAGTTTGAGACTAAAACAGAAATGCAGGGAGGAAAACAAGTGAAATGAACTCAAACAATTAAATATGCAGCCTGGAGGCCAGCGAGATAGCTCAGTGGACAAAGTGCCTGCATTGGCAAGCTCAGGGACAAAGGTTTGATCCCCAGAGCCACATGCCGAATTGGCCCTCTCCCCAGGCAAGCTGAGCCAGCCATGGAGATCTGGCCTAGGAGGTGCACATCTGTAACCCCAACACTGGGGAGGCTTAAAACAGGAGGATCACTTTGAGTCTGAGCTGTGCAGTGAGACCCTGTACCAAATACATCAATTAAAAAGAAATATCTGCAGCCTGAAGTGACCTGCAACAAGAAGGATCTAGACTTTTAAAGCACCAAAGAGAGGTGACATTAAGCATACTTTGTAACACCCATAGTCTACACTGCAGTGTGTGGTTTGGGTGTGGTGGTGGTAGCCTGGGTGAGTCACGCTGATGACCAACAGTGGTTGCTTTATAGTGAAGATATGTGGCTTGCTCAGCATATCATCTTAGCCTAATTTCCTTTGGATATGCTACAAGAAATAGTTACTAAAGGACTAAAGACATGCTGAGAGAGGAAACAAGAGCTAGCCCAGGGACATGTCTACTGCCTAAAGACTATTTAAATAATGCTTTTTATTTAAATGAGGAGTAGACGTGATATAGGCAATAGGATAAAACCACTGATCTAGAAAGAATGCAATAACTTTGCTGTAAACTGATTTCTGTGAACTACTTTGCCATGGTACATTCTAGAGAGAACAACACATAAAGGGCTGAATCTAGTCCGTTTAAACATTGAAGGCAGGCAGGCAGGGAGACAATAGGGACTCTGAGGGTTTGATATGGAAAGCTAACCCAACAGAAGGTTGTCTTTGAGTCAGAGCCGAATGGAAGTTGCAGGACCGCAGCCAGATTTCAGGAACATAACTCTACTGTGAGATGCAGCAGGAGCTGTGTGATTCACTTTCTTGTGTTGCCTCCACATCAGAGAGATCTCAATGAACATATGTAACTATCCCAGGCCAGGAATACTACAGTATTTGGAGATCAGTCATTTCACCTCACCTTTTTTTTTTTCTTTGTTGTCTAGCAAGTGCTAGAACTGCTTCAATTAACCAGCTATTCTCTCTGTGCATATACCAGTGAAACAAATTTCTTGATTGAATCTTTATTTTGTTATTATTATTATTTTGTATTTTTGGGGGAAACAGGGTGTTCAGGTCTACAGGGTGTTCAGGGGCTCACTACTAGATCAGACTCACAGTGATCCTCCTGTTTACAGCCTCCCTAGTGCTGGGATTACAAGTGCGTGCCACTCTGCCTAGTCTCAGTGTGCCCTGGGGGCGGGGCCAGCATGGCAGGCCTGGGGTTCAAACCCTCCACCCCTGTGCATGCTTGCAGGCACTTTAATCTGCTGAGTTATTTGGCCGGCCTTGAGTCTTTATTTTTATAGGAAATGGAAAAAGTGCCTATTTGGGGGATCAGAGACATCAGGCGAGTTCTGGCTGCCAAACTCACCAGGAACGAAGCCCGGCTCAGGGTTTTCCTGGGGCACTGCTTGGCAGGCATCACCCTTTGACTGGAAAAGTATGTGGGGTGCCGGCTGGGTGGAAACATGTCTGCAGCATCCATCAGCTGGAACAGAAGTTGCTTCCAACCTGGAATCCAGTAAAGAATTCTGTGTCTCATCCAAAAGACACTCTGAGGTTTTAAATAATTTAATTCATAATATAACGATTCAACTTAGTAATTTGTAGCTTTCATTTATTGTATTGTTATCACCTACGAGATACTGTGCTAAGTGTTTTAATAAATCACTTCATTCAGTGTTTAGAATAACTCTGAAGTAGGTGTTCAGCTACCCATAGGTACCAGGTAAGAGAACTGAGGTTCAAAGTGATTAACTTGGGGCTGGGGAGATAGCTCAGTGCAATAAGTGCTTGCCTGGCAAGCAGAAGGTCCTGAGTTCAATCCCTGATACCACCAAAAAACAAACAAAAAAACAACAAACTGACTAACTTGCTCAAGGCTTTGCCACCAGTAAATGCGGAGCTGGGATTTGAACACAGCCATAGGGATCTGCAACTCTTACACTTTGCCCACCGTGGTGTCGTGGATAAAATATGGTGGCTCCAGCAAATGGGAGGCAAACTTTACCTGATATTTACTGGGTGCTGCTCTTTACTTTTCTGCAGGAATTCTGTTTCAAGTAGGCATTGTGGGAAAATAAAGATTTGGCTGTTTCTTCAAAATAATATTTTTGTGAAATTCTGTGTTGTTTCTAATGCTCATTTTATTACTATTTTATATTCTTTAGAAAAATAAAAGAATAAATAAACAAAACAGTATTTTTGTTTTAGGATAGTGTCACATTTACAGAAAACTTGGAGATGTAACCCAGAGGGTCCCCATGCATCGTGCATGAATTCGCATCCATCGTTAGTACTGTGCATCACTGTGACATTCTTCTCTCGACTCACGAGCCTGTGCTGACATGTGTGCTGACATGTGTGCTGACATGCCACCCTAAACTCATGCCATGCTTCATTTTTCACTTTAGTTGTTTTTTTTTTTTAATCCTAATGTCCTTTCTCTGTTTAAGTGTCTCATCCACCATGAGACATTTCGTTTATTTGTTGGATGGCATTAAGTTCCTCTGTGCTGTGAATCTCTCAGGTTTAATAAATGGTGACCTTGCAGATTTTGACAAATACTCACCAGGGATTTTGCAGAATGTTTCCTAATGTGGCTTTGTATGACGTTCCTCTAGGTCAGGGCTTCAGATTTCTGTGAGGAAGCTCTCAGAGGTGAGGGGTCATTGTCATTGCCACATATCAAGGGCACCGGGTGTGACTTCTCAAGGATGATGTAGCCTCTGCTCACCTGGCTGGCATAGTATCTCTTGGTTTCCTCCACTGTAACATTACTTCTTTCCTGGCTCTGGCACTATCCAGTTCTCTGGGGAGGCCTAATCTTTTACTAGCAAGCCATTTCATTGCCTAAGGTCTAGGTCACTACTTCTAGATCTTCTCTTCAGATAGGCTAGGAATATGTGCTTGGATAACAAGATGTGTAGCAACCTATGTTTAATGTTTCTATAATTATTACTGTGTTGAACCACCCATACCTGTATTAATCTTAACAGTCTTAATACTAATGTCTCCAACTCTAATTAGATATAAGGTTAGTCACCCTAACCTTCTTTCTTGTTTATCTGGAACTTTTCACTGCTCAAGTGAGAAATTGGGATCTAACCAACTGCCATCCATTTATTTATTTGCTTAGCTCCAGCAGAGATACATAAGCAGTTCAGAGATTTTTCATGAATTTCCATGAGAAGCAAATTTATCATGCAGTACAGTGATTCTGTGAAGTTTCTTTCCTTTTCAGTCTTGCAGTCTGCAGTCAAAACAGAAGTTATCTACTTCTTTTCAAAGGACCAGCCAAATAGCTCAGCTGATTAAAGCACCTGCAAGCAGGCACCAGGGGCCAGGGCTATGCTGCTCCCACCCTGGGTGTGTGTGTGCTGAGACAGCAATTGAGACTGGGCATGGTGGCACATGCCCATAATCCCAGCTCTTGGGAGGCTGTAAACAGGTGGATCACCATGAGTCTGATCTAGTAGTGAGACCCTGAATACTCTGTAGACCCTTACCAAAAATAGAAAAAATATTTTCTTATCATGAAAAAATATAGTTTAATTGAATATACAGATAAAGAACAAAGTTGAAAAGTCTCTTATAAGTCCTGCATTAACCTCTGATAACTTTGTGTTTCTGTTATTTTCTCTTTCTATATGGATATCCATAGATGTACATAACATATGGGTCTCTATGGGTTTATCTCTGTTGTATCACTATGTACACACAAATACATGCATATTAAGCATCATGGTGCAATGTTGTCAATAGTGACTCTGATTCTGTAGAAGATCTATAAACAATTCTATAGCCACTCACTAAAGTAGTTGCTGATAAAGTTAAGGTCATTAAAAAAATGTTACTTCATTTCTATGTGGTAGTCTAACTCTTGTATCCACCAAATTCACTCATCTCCTTTAAGCTGTCTAGATGGAAGGCTGTATGCATTTATTCACTGGAGAGCAATGTATGAAGATAGATCTTGGAACTGTCATTCAGTTCAGGATGCATAGTAAATTTTCTCACTTGTCCTCACTGTTAAGTAATATTTATCTTTGAATAGGTCCAGAAATCAGAGTAACGTAATGTTGGTATATGAACCACTGATGTTGGCTCTGTTGATGCTCAAGAGCCCCAAAGGCCAAGACATGGGCTAAATATCAACAGATGGAAAACACTGCAGAAAGAAATAGGAGGTCCACCTCCCAGGACGTTGACAAGAGCAGACATGAAGTCCTTGGAGGCAGGCTGGCTGGCCCTCTTTGGTATTTAAATCTCTAGGGCCCATAGAAGAGATGAAAAGAAACAGAAAGGTAGAGAAATAATGCAGTATTAAGTAAGAGACTCGTGGAGGTAAAACTTTCGTTAGTGTTGATTAGTGTTGATAATACACTGATTCACTGTAAATGATTATTGTTTGAGTCCACTGATCAGAAAATAAAAGAAAGAGAACAGTTCCCATGATCTGGCGCGTAGTAGCACAAAACACGTGCATTTAGGGAGGTCTAGGGGATCCTCTGAACGATTTTGAAAGTCTTCCCGATGGAAGAGAAGCAATTGTGGTGCGAGGCCCTGTAAATCCTCTGCATACAGCTGCGCATTCTGCGCGGCACTTGAAGGCCTCCAGAGGAAGGGCCCAGAATCTTCCTTGCCTGTCTGTATCCACTGCCTAGGGCGCCTCCCCTCCTCCCTCCCAGGTCCGAAGTCTTTCTGAAATTTTCTGTAAGGGTTGCCAGAGGATGGCGGTGTCCAGGGGCCAGCCATCTCCCCCCAAAGCCCCAACATTTATTTCTTGAAATTCAAGTTCAGTATAAACGGTCCATCTTGGAGCCTCTGATTTTACTTAGATGGATAGAATACTGTCACCTTCTTTACATTATCATATTTTGCTTAAAACTTACAATATATTTATATAGTAACATATTGCTTGGTCTAAAAATGCAGTTAATGAGTTAAAATTTTTAACATCTGTTTAAAGGAGAAAACTAAGTTCTTTTGCTTTGATCGGGCTTAATTTTATATCATTTTATGTTATTCTGAGCAAAAATCTTTACCATATTATTTTCTGCAATCGTGTTCCAATAAAAATAAAAATTAAAAAAGAATGAGTTGGCACACATTTTTTAAAAAATATGACAGCAATAAAATTTCTAAGGGTTCATTAAGCCAGACGGACCTTCATCTGCACAACATTACTTGGGAGTCCAGCAGCTCCCTTGATTGCCAGCTGTACAACAGGTCACCGGGGAAGTAGTTTGCAAATGTGTTCCAAGAAGCTGAATTCTCTTACTGACAGAATGGAACTATTTAAAGTGAAACACTGGAGTGCTGGAAAGCTGCATTCTAGAAGGAATGCGTGGTTCCCTAGGGCTCGCTGCAGTTGATCCTTTCTGAGTCACAAGTTGATCTGAAGCTACCTGACTCGTGCAAATGCCTAATACCAATTCTGACTGACACAATTCCCCCACCAGCCCCAGCCATGGTTGACTAATTTTCCTTGGAAATTTACATTTGAGAGCACTGCCAAACACTGTGTAAGTCTCATTTAAGAATTCTTTTCTTTGACTTTTTCATCCTTTCCCAATTCAGCAAAGTATTTTCATATAAGAGGATCAAAAACAATCATCTGAGGATATCTGAAGAACTTTGTTTTTAATGAATAAAGATGGTATTCATTGACACTACACTTATTGGGACCTCTGATGATCATTTCAGGGGCTCTACCAGACCCATTAAGGTAAAAAATAAATAAATAAAAACCAATAAATAAATAAATAAATAACCTTTGAGAAGAAATGAGAATTGCCTGTTTATAAGGATATTTCTTCAGCCAAAAATTGAAATTACTTCCTTTAATGCACCATAAGAGTCAAAGGCCGTTTTGAGCGCCAGGATTTTCTCATTGGTAGTGAGTCCATTCACCGAGTGCTTCTTCATGTCAGGAGTGTAGCAGCCTGTTCGACAGGTCTGGTTGTATTCCTAGCACCATGGGAGACAGAGTAGGTCAACCATAAGATGCAGAAAGGCTGCAAATAGTGAGAAATTACTCCTGTGATGTGCTCACTATATACAAAACCCAGTAAGAAGCATTATTTCATACTTTGTGCAGTAAATTTCTGAGGCTGTTACTGTTCTTTTCATCCTTTTGCATATAAAAAAAAAACAACTAAGAGCAGAAAGTGCAGAATCTAAGCTGATTTCATTCCTAGATGCTCGCTTCTTCTTCAAGGTTGTTCACCTTGGTGAAGTGGAAATTGAGATTTCCAAGTCTGAACAGTTATTGAGAGAAACCAAGATTTTTGGGAGCAATGGGAAGTGGAACTGGTAATAGGGGAAACTAGAGAGACTTGCACTATGTTTATTATGAGCCTTGTTCAAAAATCTCTAATATAACCTGACATAGAAACCACTTTGTAAACTAAGTGCAGAAGAGAGTCATTTGCTATTTCAAAGTGGTAACTAAATGGAAGTAGTTCAGTTTTGGAGTGGCTAACATAATTGACTATGAGTACTGACTAGTTCTAACCTCCACTAAGACAGGAACAAATATACAGAGATTAGGTCACAAAGAAAGGTAATTCAGTATCCTAACCCCAAGATTGCATGATGTAAAGATGTTTTTTGAGTCAGAAAATTACTAGAAAGACTACAGGCTTTGTATCTGGGAACTCTAACATGACTCTTTTTAAATCAGTCTAGGTTGTCTTCCATATCTTAATTTTCCTAGTCTGGAGAAATAGAGCCCAACCATTCAAGATCCCACCCAAGTTCTTGATTTTATAAGAAAAAGGATAAGAAGTCCAGGTTCCCAGTCATCTTGGAGAATCATTGGCCTAGACTTACCTTCAACATCTGCTTAGCAACGTGTGTTCATTCTAAGCTGTTGTAGTTATTTTTCTTTTGTGCTGAGACAAAATACCCAACACCCAAAGTTAGAAGGGAAAGGATTTGTTTAGTTCACGGTCTGTAGAGGTTTCAGTCCATAATCTGCTAGCTCCAAAGCAGGGTGAGACAGACCTTGAAATGGGAAGGGGAGCTGGGTGTGGTGGCGCATGCCTGTAATCCCAGCACTTGGGAGGCTGAGGGAGGAGGATTGTTGTGAGATCAAGACCAGCCTGAGCTACAAAGTGAGCTTAAGACCAGCCTGAACTGCATAGTGAGACCCTATCGCAAAAAGACAAAAAAAAAGAAAAAAAATGGGAAGGGGATCAGGGGATAGAGGGAGGGAAGAGGATGACAAAAAGAATTAAGCTGTGCTCTGCGTGTTCCAACTCCACATGAGGAATGTAATAATTCTGTACAGGAACCGTTGTCTAATAACTATCAAAAAGACTTTAATAAAGGAAAGGTGTGAGGTACTATCTCCTAGAATAAGTTCTATATGCGGCATATGTTATTTGAGTGAAATTGTCTTCCTCTAGATTTTCAAAGGGAGATTAAATTTACCATCTTTTCCTTTAAATAACTTCATGCCTGAGCTAGTTTCTTCCATATTCTGTCTGGTGATGGAAGTGAGTAGACCATTGTCCCTGCCCACATACAAGAGACATTGACATTACACAGATTTGGACCTTGTGCCACACTGTAGTTCTTATTATGATGCAGGTACAGAGAGATATGGTGGATTCATTAATTTTATTTGGTAGAAGTGAAAGTCAAGGTAAATTCTACTTGAGAGAAGACACTAATCTGAAAATTGAGTTAAGAATGATCTTCCAGGCTCAGTGGTCTAAGCACCTGCCTACCAAGCACAAGGACCCAAGTTTGATTCCCTGGTACCACATGCTGTGCTGGCCCTGGAACTGGATATCCTGTGCTGGTCACCAAAACTGGTATGGTGGTGCACCTCTGTAATTCCAGCACTGGGGAGGCTGAGACAGGAGGATCACTATGAGCTCGAGCTGCATAATGAAACCCTGTACCAAATAAATTAGAAAAGGATTAAAAATTTTTTAAAGAATGATCTTCAAACTATAAAACCACCAAAAAATAATTTTTAAAAAAATCTTTAGAAAAAATGAAGCCAAATATCTATGACTGTTATAAAGAGAGCTACAAGACATGATTGCAAGAAATTAAATGAGATCTAAACAAATAGAAACACATTTCATATTCATGGATTAGAAGATTTACTATTGTTAATCTGGGAACACCTCTCAAATTTATCTAGATTTGATGAAATCCTTATTAAATTTGCAATTGCAAGGAATACAAAATAGTAAAAGCAATCAATAAAGAGCACAGAGCATTTCACTTCTTGGTTTATCTAGAATTTATTAGAAACCCAGTGACATACATTTAAATATGGTATGCCATGTGAAGAACATTGCAATTAAAATTCTACTAAAAATAAGACATGAAAGTAAATCTACGAAAAGCAAGGACAAAATAATATGAGTGAGCAGAGAAGGAGTATATACTAAGCAAAAGACAGCAAATGCAGAAAGGACACAGCCTTAAAGCACTATATTCAGGTCAGGTCTCTGTGAGAGATTATTTTTATGTATTATTTTTTCCTTTTTCCTTATTTTAAATTAATAGAGTAAGTCCAGAGCATCTAGACTGCATGCTAGGCCAGCAGTCTACCACTGAACTACATCCTTAGCCCAAGATCATTTCTAAAAACGAAAACAATGCAACAGTCAAGCTGGCCATGTTGATGCACATCTGTCATCCCAGCACTTTGGAAAGCGGAGGCACAAGGATTACAGGTTTAAATCCAGCCTGGGCAATTTAATGAGACTCTATACCAAAATAAAATGAGGGGTGCCATAATAGGTCTATGATGCTCCCCCAAAGCCCCATAGGCTCAGAAACAGGGTTTCTGGAAGGTGAGTGGATTCTGAGGGTGCTACAGATAACTTGCTGTTGTGAGGTGGTATGCAATTGTAGGTGAATCAATGGTGTGGGCTGGAAAGAAATCCTGATTCTTGTCCCCAGCTCTTCCTTTGTCTATCTGTCTCCTGCTTCTTACTACATAAGAAGCTTTCCTCCACGCTGACACTGGGCTCTGCCTTCCCTGACTTGGAGTCAGTCACTCATGGGTTGGAACCTTGAACAAAAATGAATCTCTCCTCCTTGACATAGTGTCCCAGTGATGAGAAACTGCCTAGGACAGTGAGGATGTCGCCTAGGCATAGAGGGCCTGGGTTCAATTCCCAGTACTGGGAAAAAAAGTACAGGAATCACTTATACACTCCAATCTCAATCTCTCCCTCCATGTGTGCGTGGAAATTAATATGATATGTCATTCTTTCCTTGACTTTTAAAAAGACTTAGCTGATCAGTGCACAAGGGATGAGCCTAGAATGCTTTCCTTCCCCCAAGTCTCCAAAAGGTGACTTCTTATCTTTCAGGACCAATTTAAATGTCTTTTCTGGAGAGCCTTCCCTGGCAGCTAAGTTGATTCCCACTTGTCAGTTTGGTTTCCAATTACTGCATGCCCTCTTCTGCATAGACAGTTACATTTATCTGCTTGTTTGATGGATTTTTGTCTAACCCTGGCCTGTAGGCTCCGAGAACAGGGAGCATGATTATCGTTCTGTTCATTGAGTATCTCTCATGGCTGAGACTGGCTCCATCACTATGGGTTGAATGATTGCTTGACGGAGTGGGAAGCTGTGACAGATAGATGAAACCTGCCCTGGCTGCAGGCCCATGAGAAGCCTAGAGGGACCATGCTCTGCCATCCTGTTCAGGCTGGTCTCCAATTCCTCAGACTCAGCTGGCCTAGGGCTTGACTGTGGTTTACATTTGTGTTTGCAAAATTTATACCACTAACAGAAAAAGAAATTCATCTCTGCTAAGCTAAGCCCCAAATACACTCTATGACCCAAGGCCCAGGCCGATTAACCAAGGATGAGCAGACAAGAATGGGGAAGGTGTTTCTTCAAGGCAGCAGAACACTGGCTTTTAATGATGAGAAAGAAATGAATTCATCTGCTACAGTGAAAGGCTGATTGATGGAAGGAATGATGGAGGATAAGGCTGGAAAGAATGGTGGAGATACAAGCTAGATGTAGGGAGCAGCTGAAGCTGGAAATTGATCGCATGTGGGGCGAGGCAGGTCAGGTCCAAGAACAAAGAACTCCCGAGGCAAACCCACATGGACAAGTGCTTCTGCCTGGAGAACACTAAGCCCTGAGACAGTCCACACAACCAACTGTTAGGCAAAGTGATGTCAGGTGACCCAGGCAATGAAATTCATAAATAAACCTTCAGTGCTTGAGCAGTTTCTTTCCTCCCCTCTGGAGAGAGATGGCTCCACTTGACCTCAACTTTATTAATAAGCCTCTTATCTTTATTTTTTCATCCTTTCACTGTCCCTTTCCACTCTCTGCCTTGCATCTTGAACTTTAAGAGCCTCTCAGGATGTAGCAGCTAGAGTTTGAAATTAGGTTGGTCTAGGGTAATCTTCTTGGTAAGATTTACAAATCTGCCAAGTTCAGTCCAGTCATGCTTGAAAGTTGGCCTGAATTCTATGACATCAAACAAGTTATGACCAACTATACCTATCTGATCTTCATGTAGCCATTTAATCATCTACTATTATTAGCAGTACAATAGGGCCATGCATAGAGCCAGTGCTCTGATCCTTGGACTGATCTCCCTTACTCTGGAATACTGTCTTCTATAATGTTATTTCAATCATTTCCTGTGGTTTTTAACCTCAGGATGTGGCTGATCTCACTTTTATCTGTGTCACAAAATGTTATATTGCTTTCTACTACTTTTCCTCTGAATATTTTATTTTGAGGGCCATAAATAAATGCACAAATTTCATTCTAATGTCATCCCATGGGAGTCAAAGAGAGGGTTTATATCACACACTCAACATGAAACCCTCCCAGTTACTCAATCTTGTCACAAAAATGGTGCTGGCTTTCTCACCATGCACAAGTACTACCTTAGGTCACAGAGGCAGAGGGATCAGGCCCCTGAGAACATGCAGTTTCCATTTCAGTTGTACATTTAGTAAGAGAAGACAACAAATTGAATTTATTGGAAGAAAAGTTATTATGAGGTTACATGTCAATATGGTGGGAAGCAAAGAGCTTTGTAAGAAGTAGTCAGGGAGACCCTCTTTTTTTTGTATTATAGGGAAGGGTCTACAGGTGTTCAGGCTCTCACTACTAGATGATACTCATAGTTATCCACTTGTTTACAACTTCCCAAGAGCTGGGATTACAGGGGTGCACAACCATGCCCAGTCTCCATTGCCATCTCGGGGTGCCTTGGGGATGGGGCTAGCATGACAGGCATGGGGATGAAACCACTGGCACCTGCTTGTAGGTGCTTTAATCTGCTGAACTGTCTGGCCAGTAGTGAGTAGTCCTGGGAACACTAGGGGAGGTTGAGCCTGGCTACTGGAAACAGAATGAAGTATCTTGGTGAAGTATCTTTGAAGGTGGTAAAGAAAATCTAAGTGTGGAAGGGGAATAAAAAGAAATGAGGCCAGAAAGTGAAGCAGCAACCAAACCAAAAAAAATTTGTATCCCACGATGAATTTAGAATATATTCTAAAGCCAAAAGTAAGCTGATAGAGAAGACATTTGCCTGATTTAATTTTTGTTTCAATCACTAGAGGGGACAAGAGGGGCAGCAAAGGAATTGGGTGACCATCATAGCAAAAGACGGTGGCTCAGGCTGTGGCAGATGCAGCCATAAAAGAGGCAGCCTTGTCTGTCCTCCCAAGGTTCTGATTCCCTTGTATGAGAATCAGCGTGAGTCCTCATGCAGCTCTCTGTCTTTTCGTGCCAGCCCTTGTCTGAGAAGAAAATAGCAGGTTGAGATTAGAAAGAGGAGACATTTGCTAGGGGCAGTGCCTATGGAGGACAAAGAAGGCCTGGCAGGAAAAGGCTGCGGTGTAGGTCCAGGTCTGATCCATGCCAGCAATGGGAGCCAGCTGAGCAGGAATCAGTGACTGCAGAAGAGCTCTGAGCATCTGTCTTAATTGGCTGAAGTGGAGTCCAGAAAGAGAGGTTGCCTCATGACAACATCCTGCATAAGGCAGGAATCAGACTGCATTGCTTGCTCTGCAAGGCTTGGCCTGTGGCTGGCAGCAGAAAGAGAGTCTGGTCTCAGCACAGATACTGATGCATGCAGAGGTCCAAGAGTATGCTGCCCGGGATGGCTCCAGGCCTCACTCATCTCAATTACAGAATGCATCAGTCCTCGTAGGCCTAGACCCCTCATTCTACCAGCCTGAGAGGCTGGACCCTAACAAGTCCACCAGCTCCTTCAATCTGACAGCTATTAGGAAGACAACTTCCTTTCTCTTTATCTACCTGTCTATGCTTCTCTTGGGAAGGTGATGAGGTACTTCTTTACCTCAGCTTCACACTTGAAAAATGCAGAATGGGATCAAGTTAGTTGGGAATGTAACCTAATACTCCTCAGGGTTTAAAAAGAAGATTAAAGCAGAAAAAAATATAGGTCTGAATTATGTCACCGTTATTTTTCTAGAACATTTAACAGGTAATAATAATCTTTGCTTAGGATTATTATGGGCTTTTACGCCTCCTTTAAACTTCTTTTCCCTCTTTTTCTTAGTGTAGGTATTTTCACTGGTGAATCAGAGAAGCAAACAGAGGGTGGGGGGAATCGCCCACAAGTGCAGATGTGGTGGCAAAACTGTACCTGGACTTCCACCTCCAAGCTTCCTGTACAGTTTTATTGCTAGTTCAAAGTCATCAATCAGGGAAAATTTTGGATAAGATTCTGATATATTCATTTCATTAAAGACAAAGGGGAAAATTATATTCTAATTCTATGTGTGAAAGAAAGACAATAAGACAAAATACTCAACTTACAAAATCGTTAACATCGTATTCTACACTTACTAGTAGTCCTAAAATTTTTGTTTTGTTACTCCTTAAGAGAAAAGCATCCTAAAAAGCAAATGATGCTTTTTTCAGCATACTGCAGTCTCTATTGACACTCACATAATTATAGACATTACTATAAATTGTGAAAGCCAAAATTGTGACCCACTTCTGGTTTAAATATTTACAACAAAGTGAAGCAGCCCCACAGTGAATTAATCTTTCTGTCTTAGAAAGACTGTGTCTAAAAATTGCATGCAACAAACAGCATGCAAAGCACTTTCTCAAAACCATGTGTTGCCATGGAAATAGATGCCACAATAATGCCGTGATTCCTTATGTTTACAGTCTTTTTGCAAAGAAACAAACACAAAGCCACACAAACAGAATGACAATATTTGCTCAGTAAATGATATTGATTCATAATGAATAACCCCCTGGGAAACTCTATGGCTTTTTGCTGTATTAAGTTCAGTTTATCTTCCTAGAGAAGGCGAAGTAGCACAGATGTAGCAATGGTCTTTAGATGAACGACCACACTTGTGAGCAAGAGATGAGTACATTGCTAGGAGATCTCACAGTGTATGACTGTCTCTAGCTATTTATTCTATGCTTTAGGAATTATCATGATTCTCAAAAATATTACCTTGTAAAGTCTTTGCACTACTAATCCTCATTTATTTTAAGACACATAGAAGGAGCTAATAAGGAAAATTATCTGGAATTCTGCCATTCAGTGGTGATGAGAATTATACAATTCTGTTACAGTTTCTTCTAGGTTATTATATGAATGTATTATAAAACAAATTAGACCTGTTAGAGACAATTTGACAAAATAGAAAAATATTCCATGCTTCTGGGTAGGAAGAACCAACATTGTGAAAATGGCCATACTTCCAAAATTATTATACAGATTGATTACAATCTTGATTAAAATACTACTATCATACCTCAGACAGCTGAAGAAAATGTTCCTGAGATTCATTTGAAACCAGATGAGACTCAGAATCTCAAAAGCAAACCTGGAAAACAAATGAAAGGCAGGAGGTATCACAACCCCTACCTGAAATTATACTATAAAGTATAAAAGTGATAAAATCAGCATGGTACTGGCATAGAGACAGACCCGAGGATCAGTGAAACAGATTACAAGATGTAGATACAACTGTAAACACACTCAGCCACTTTATCTTTGATAAAGAAGCCAAACATGCTCACTGGAGGAAAGATAGCCTGCTTAATAAAAGGTGCTGGAAAAACTGGCTTTCCACATGTCAAAGGCAAGAACTAGACCCATGACTGTCACCATGCACAAAATGACAATCAAGATGGATCAAAGATTGCAGTATTAAAACAGAAACACTATTGGCCAGGGAAATGGCTCAATACGTGTTTCTCTAGCAAGCACAAGGGTCTGAGTTCAATCCTGGTTCCAGAAAACAAACAAACAAACTAAATCTTCTGGAGGAAAATGTAGGTAGAAATCTTAAAGACATAGGGGTAGGTAGAGAGTTCACGAAGAAAACCAATTGCATGGGAAATACTAAGAATCAACAACTGGGATCTCATCTTTTTGAAAAGTTTCCGCACTTCAAAACAAATCTCCAAGAGGATAAAAAGAAAACCCATAAAACAGGAAAAAATTATGACCAACTGTCCCTTTGACAATGACCTTCTATTTAGAAGATATAAAGAATTAAATCAGGTTCCCAAAATTCAAAGACCCAATCCAAAAATGGGCATCTGAGATGAATATACACTCAAAGGAAGAAATACAAATGGCAAGTAAATATATGAAAAAATGTTCAACATCATTGGTCATTTGAAGAATGAAAATTAAAACAACTCTGAGACTATTTCACTCCAGAAAGAATGGCTAACGCGAAGAAGCCGGCTAGTAACAAATGCTGGAGGGGCTGTGGAGAAAAAGGAACCTTTGTGCAATGTTGGTGGGAGTGCAGGCTCATACAACCACTACGGAAATTAATGTGGAGATTCCTCAGAAAATTAGGATTGGAGATCCCATTCAATCCAGCTATTTCCTTCCTGAATATTTTTCCAGAAGAACTGAAAACTACATACCACAGTGATATATGTGCACCCATGTTTATAGCAGCACAATTTGTCATAGTTAAATCTTGGAAACAACCCAGATGCCAATCAATTGAAGAATGGAAAAAGAAGATGTGATATTTTTACATAATGGAGTATTATTCAGCTATAAAACAAGATAAATTTGAGTCTTTTGGTGGTAAACGGATGTGACTAGAGAACATATCTTAAGTGAAATAAATTAGACCTGTATGTGCAAACATCATATTGTCTCCTTAGTGTGAGAACCTGAAAGAGAAAAATGGAATCTGATGGGTACAATAGATACTGGGTAAAGGGGATAAACTTATTCAAAAGGAAAGAGTTAATGAATTGAGAAAAAGGACAGGAGAGAGTTGGGGGGGGAGAGATTTATTGATACGTGTAAGTTGGAAGGTTTGGACAACTGTACTGTGTATTTATGCTGTCCTATAGAAAGGAGCAGAAAATAATTTGTTTCGTCTATTTTTTAATTGTTTGTACTTATTTATTTATTTAGTTTTTTGCAGAACCAGGGTTTGAACTCAGGCCCTTGCACTTGCCAGGGAGGCACTTATTCCACTGAGCCATCTCCCTGGCTGTTTGTACTTTTTCTCTTCTTAATTTCTTATACATTTATACTTTTTTTTCTATTTGCAATTTTTTTTTTATTTCAGTACAAAGTCTACAGGTCTCATTGTAAATTGGGTTCATAGCCTCCCAATAGCTGGGATTACAGGCACATGCCAGTACACTAGTGTCAATCACAGTCTCAGTGTGCCCTGGGGGTGGGGCTGGCATGCCATGCCATGCAGGGTATTGAACCCTGGCCATTGCATCTGTCTAAGCAAGCGTTTTAATCTGCTGAGCTATTTGGCCAGTCCCTTCTTTTTCCAAATTTATATGCATATATCTGGTAATATGAATAACCGGTTAGAAGACCACACTATGTATTATTACAAATACTACGAAATTCACAGAACTTTGTTAAATGAAATTCTGTATCACTTGTAATTTTTTTAAATTATAATTTGTACTGTCTCTAAAAAAATAAATTAAAATAATTTTTTAAAAATCAAAAACAGGGCCAGCCAAATAGCCCAGCAGATTAAAGAGCCTGCAAGCTGGCACAGGGGCTGGAGGTTTGGTCCTTGAGCCTGCTGTGCAAGACCTTGCCAAGGGCTTGCCAAGCTGGTAATTGAGACTGGGCATGGTGCTCGTAATCCCAGCTCTTAGGAGGCTGGAAACAGGTGGATCACTGTGAGTCCAATCTAGTAGTGAGACTCTGAATACCCTGTGGACCCTTCCCTAAAAATAAGTTAAAAACAAATAAACAAACGAACTAGATCTGTTATTTCCCTAGATTCTTCTGAAATTGCTTGATATTATATGCTCAGTTAGTGGGTTGAAATGCTTCTTGTCTAAGCATAGTTACATCTTTCTCAAAAATGATATTCCTGCACACACAGACACAGACACAAACACACACACACACACACACGCACACACACATGAGACCACTGTGAAGTGGCTCTGAGCAGGGTTTAATACTAAACAATTGTGAAGTTTCCAAGGCCCAGGACAGCAGACTCGTAGTAAGTGATCCTCTCTATGAGTCACTTGTCCCCCACTGAGACAAGTACCGGCCTGTGAAGTTGGAACACCTCAAAGAAGATAAGGCCATAGCTGAGAACATTCGGCTCCCACTCCAGTTAACTAAAAGGAGGCTGTAGGTGCAGACTTCTCATCCCTGCATGCATACATACATACATAGGTATGTACGTACATTCACTAGCACTTGGTACCCACAAGACTGAACTGTCCTTTCCTCTTCTGAAACCTGGGGATATGAATCTTCCCTTAGAGCATTGCTGAGAGAATTAAATATGGACATAGTTGTACAGCTATTCCGAGAGTGTCTGGCTCAAAGTGGTCACTTCATTTGGTAGCTCTTATGATTACTATTAACTTTGGAAAGCAGTGATTCAAAGGCTCCATGCTCACTCCCCTATACTGTGCTGTGACCTTAATCTAATGGTCACTTAACTAGTTGTTTTTGGACTGATGGAAAGAAATGCTATGTTTTAGATGCTGTCACCTGTCACTAAGATGCAATCACAGCAGATGACAAGGAGGGGCATCAGAACGGTAACCATCACTAGGGCGGCCAAGTGCTGCACACCTGTAATCCCAGCCACCCAGGTGGGCAAGGCAAGAGGATGGCTCAGGCCCGGGAGTCCAAGGCTGGCCTGACGACGCAGTGAGACTCAGTCTCAATGAAAAAACCACTGAGATATATTGAATATGTTATAATTTATGAACTACAAGAGGCAATTTATTTGTGGAGGAAAAATGATTTCCACTCCTCATGTGACATTCCTTTAAAAGATACAACTGGAGGTGATAGTTTAAATCCTAAAAACAGCCAGCACCAACCATAGTTTCTCCATCAGGGCAAATGTTGCCCATTGCTGCTGGTACCTGAGGGGTATCCGCTTTCACAGGAAATGAGTCAGCAAATGGCGTTGGCTTGCTCATTTCAAAACTTCTGTCTCTTGAGAGCAAGGTTGCCTGTCCTCGATTTTCAAATTTTTTTTTTTTGTTGTTGTTGTACCAGGAATTGAACTCAGGGCCTCACATTTGTTTGCCTGGCAGGCACTGTGCCACTGAACTATATCCCCAGCCCTTGCTTTTTAAATTTAAAACAAATATATTCCCTGATCTACTTTGTCTTCAGCAGTATTTCTACGTAGGCACATGTTCTGGAGAGCACTTAAAGGTTCTTACTCTTTGCTGGTCAGTCAGTCTCACACAGCCAGGATGCTTCCATGTGGGATCTTAATTGTCCTATCTGGTGTCTGCCCAGCCAACTCTGGCACTTACTTCTGGTTGCTATTTTCAGCAGAGAGAATGTTCTGGCTTATGGCCTTCATTTCTGAGATTAACACCGACTAGTGAAGAGAATCATTGTGCCCCTAGAGGGAGAGCTATAAGAGAGGAGTTGGCATCCGGCTCTGTATTGCATGAACTGTACCCACCATTTGATGATGTTACACGAGAAATTCCAAATCCTGTTTACACATAGCAATGAAGCTGGATGATTTGCTCCTTACTGGAAGGCTGCAAATTGTCCCATAAGATCTATGTCCTCCTTGACAATTAGTTGCCACTGTATATCAACCCTAAGTTACGAACTGAAAGTTCATTCCACATTTCCCATGTGAGTTATGATCAATAAATGGTGGAGGAGAAATAGCCTGTGTTCTCATGAGTTTCTAGCTGCTTTTAGAAGTTAACTTCATCACACAGTTGAGAAATGGCTAAGAAACTATAAATAGAATCTCAAGAGAACTTAAGAATTCTTAAATCTCTACATATGTGAAAAGTGTATGCTGTAGGGCTTTTAAATCCTGTTAGAAGATGTTTAGAAATTAGGCTCAGTGACTAGCAACTAAGGTCAAATTCCTCCACTACGATTCTCTTTATTCTCTTGTCAGTCACTGTAGGTACTTAAATGTGTAGTGGTCACTAGACCTGGGGACAGAGATACCAGCAATTCTACAGTCCTTGTCATATGTCTCTTACAACCAGCTACCAGGAGAAATCAGGAGCTTTCACTACAGCGGACATCCTTTTTGATGCAATTTCTAGGTACATTCTACCTTTTTTCTATTTTTTTTAATTTATTTTTTATTTTATTTAAGTACAAATATCAATGAGACAGCTTTATGACACCTGAATAAGACAGATTTGATAAATTAATACATTGCAAACTTTTCATAATGTTTTGGTATCATACAAGGTGCATACATGATAGTATACTTACAGACATTATTATAGCAGATGTCTCTTATCAGTGAATTAAAAGAGTGTAGCTGTTTACTTATCTTATTTTTTATACCTGAATTATATCACAGATTCAATAATTAATACTTTCTACCTTGTTATTTTCCTAGTGGTTGTCCATAGTAATAGAAGTGACATAATATCCTATCCAACCACCATTAGTGTAATCTTGCCTCATAGAATTATGTAGAAGCACAGCATATCTATCCCAACTTGAGTGTATTTTCAGATATCTTTTGCAACTAGTGGTGACCATGAAATTAAGCTCAGGACAATAGGGTGTGAACCTAGGACTTGCATGGGACCTCCAAGAAGGTCTTTGCCCTGTTACCTTTCCTTACTGAAACCTTTAGATAATCTGGAGTTCAGCTGGGAGCTCCAGTAGGACCCCCTCCTCCAGCCAGGAAGTGCCCTTCAGGAAGAGAACCAGCATTTGGGCAGAGGGAAACCTTGAAGATGCCATAGTCCCTGGTGGCTAGGAAGGGGCCACACAGGCCTGATGGCAAAAAAAAAAAAACCCACATTGCTTAAATGCCTGCAGTTTTATGCTTCCTTATTTACACAGCTTATCCTACTAAACTGATACGTCTATCAAAGGGACTCCAGTGTATGAATTTATTATAATAGTTGCCTTGTTTGTTTTTAGTCTTTTTTTAAACTTTACTGTATTTTTTGGTTGAATTGTTTTTTAGGGGAGGTTTTGTTGTCTTTGTATGAGGCAAGAGATTTAAAATGCATGTCCCCAACATAGTGTGCCAGCTTTGCACCCGGGGCACACTGAAACAGTGAGTGAAACTAGGCATGGTATCGTGTGCCTGTAACCCCAGAGTTTAGGAGGCTGAAACAGGTGGATCACTGAAAGTCCAATTTGTGCAGTAAGACCCTGTACTAAATACGTTTAAAAAATTCTTAACCCCCCCAACTTTGTCTGAATCATGTTTTAATTTAGAGTTGTCCTGACTGCTGATGACTAATTATGGTTGGGGCCTTGGAAAGGTTGCTCCAAAGGCCCTAAGAAATGACAGGGTAGGGACTTTTATCTTCATAGCTCTGAGACACTGTGAAGAACCACAGTGCTGATAGCCCGCCTGTCTCACCTGCCTGCTCACCAGAGCTGGGCGTTGGACTTGTGCCACCTCTAACCTGACCTTCGTGAGTGCCCTGGAGTAGGTCGAAATTGTCTTGATCTTATAGAAGTGGACATTGAGGCTCAGAGGAATGAAGCTCCTTGCTCAAAGGGACACAGCAAAATAAAGAAATGAGAACTGAATGGGGTGACCAGTGATCTTGGTTTGCCCGGGACTGAGAAGTTTCCTGACAAGTGGATCTTATAGTGCTAAACTTGGAGTGCACAGGAGAGACCATGCTGGTCATCTACGTGGGCCCAGCTGCAAACCTGTCTCACATTGTCCTTGAGAATCCCTGCAGAATTCCCTTGGGAAGCCGGGTGTGGTGGTGCATGCCTGTAATCCCAGCACTTGGGAGGCTGAGGCAGGAGGATTTCGAGTTAGAGACCAGCCTGAGCTACAAAGTGAGTTTGAGGCCAGCCTGAACTGTACAGTGAAACCTTGTCTCAAAAAAAAAAAAAAAAAAAAAAAAAAAAAAAAGACAGAATTCCCTTGGGAATTCTAGTACTATGGCAGATTTTCCAGGAAAGGAAAGGGCTTTCCAAACCTGGCTCTAGCGTCCTAAGATGTTCCATGTTAACCAATCCCCTGGACATCTGTTCTCCTTGTCTAGAGTAAGCCCTGCAATGGGTCTAGTGGGACTAGACATAGATGGGACTGGTGCCTTTGCTGGGTCTTCCCATCCTAGGTCCACACCCCACCCCCAGCTGATATCTTTAATAAAACATTCTGTGCAGGCAGACCAGCCTTGGCCCCCAAGCGGTGGATCACTGGACTTTGTACAGCTGTGCAAATAAATTCCATCTTGCTGAATTGCTCCCCAAACCCTCTTTCCTGCCGTAGGCATTGTATGTTAACTGCTCTAGTTGTTAGAGTGACTTTTACATTTCCTCTTAAAATATTTTGTAAAACACGAGCCTTTCATGCACTGTCACTGAAGTCTGCCTGAAGGTATAAAAGGTACAAACTTACAATGAATAGGATCTGAGTTCTATTCTATCTTAACTTGTCTCTTAGTAAATAGTATTTTATATGTGTATCCCATTTCATTCTACCCAAGCACACCAGAAAGTGTGAAGGTTCTCAGCCTGGGTTTCCATAGGACCCAGTAGACCCATGAATGGCATTATGCATATGCGTGTATGCCCTGTTACAGGCAGAGGTACATTCTCAGAGGCGTCTGTGAGCCAATGATCTTTCAGGCTCATTAGCACAGGATTAGGAAGAATCCACTTGAAAGATTTTTTTTTTTTTAAAGAAGAGGTGTCTGTTTTATAAGGTGACTCATAATAGCAACCTATCCCAGGGGATCAGCCTATGACTCAAGCCATGGCTCCTGTGCATCAGAGGAAGAAGGCCTCGAGCCCCAAGTAGGTGTGGCCGAGGGAGTGTCAAGAAAGTCTGCCCCAAAGTTCTAGGCACCCTGGGATGACAGAACTGGAAGCCTCAGACCCGAGGAAAGTGCCAAAGGGTCCAGGGTGAGATGTCCGAGACCCTCTCACTCTCTCGACCAGTGGCCTATCTCTAGTAATTGTTTTCTTATTTTGGATGTTTTCCTACAAACTGTAACTTCTCTTATAAGTAATTTAAATCCACTTATTGACAGTTATATTTTGGTGTCTAAAAGCTCATGTGCTGGAACCTGGGGTTCAGGTCTGGCCCAGGTCCTATCCCAACTTTGCATGTTATGGCCCCATGGTTCTGGAAGTAGCCTGGCCTCCTTGGGCTATCATTTCCCTATCTATAAAGTGCAGGTAGACTAGTGGCCACCTCACAGAACGGCGGAGAGGGGGAAACATGCTGACACACACAGGCCGTGCCCACTGACGTGTGGTGCGTTATGGCGATCGGAATCGGGCCACTCAGAGCTCCTGACAACGGGAAGCTTCCCATCACGAGCAAGGTGCCTGCCTGCGGCTTTTGGCCTAACAGGTGGAAGGAGGGCGAGTGGAGGAGCTCCCCTGGGGCTCTACCCCATGCAGCATCACTTCTGGGCTCACAGGCACACTGTGTGCAGCTGTACATGAAGGCTTCATACTCAAGGTTGAAAATGTTAGCTCTGACACTTATCCTAATGTGAGTCTCTGGATCTCAGTGACACGATCCCTGTTCTTTGTCTCTCTCTTTGTGTAGAAGCTCAAAGCAGGAACCTTTAAATAGCAGGACTTTGATAATCTCCAGATTCTCAGCCAGGACCCTCTCAGGCTCTGGGGCTGCCTTCCTGGGGAGACACCAAGGTCTCTCTCACTGCTCTTCTCTGCAAAGATCACCCCTGATGCCCCTTTCTGTGTCATTGTCTGTCCCCCATGGCAACTGGGGCCCAGATAAAGTCCTTGGAAAAACTGCCAGCCCTTTCTTGGCGACCCCCTGTGTTGTACCTATCAATGGGAAAGATGGTGACTGCAGAATCAGGGGGGAAGAGAAGATGGGAACTGCCCAAGGCTGGTTGGTGTCATAAAGCACACCCAAGGCCAGTTCTAGGGCCTTCCCAAGCTGTGAGTAACTAAAAGGCCATGGGCTTTGCTGAGCTCCTCATTTTATCATTACTCTGGAGTATTTGCTCTTTACCAAGTGCAAGATGGTACATGAAGCAATGGGTTACCTTGTGTAATTAAAAAAACTTTTTTTTGTATTTCAAAAAGGAAAAAAATGAGAAGGAAAGATAATCTGGTGCTCCCGAGGACCATCTGAACCTGAGTTGTGGGGTGAAACCCATAGAACCCTGGCACTTCCGATTTCCCTTGAGCCTTTGGATGCTGCTTCAGGTGTGTTTGTGCCGGTGTCCCTTTCCCCAGGAACAAATCATTTTCTCTTCTGATCTCCCACCAGATGCTTTAAAACATGCCTGCCTTTCCTGCCCAAGGGCCTACCTTGAGCCCATTGTGCTCAAGAGGCAACTCATGGCAAACACAACTTTTCTCCTCACTGATGAGCCTCTTGTCTTAGATTTTTTTTGGGGGGGGAATTTATGGGGATGATGCTGTTTCCTGGCTTATGGATGCTTTTCATGAAAATGCATCACCAATCCAAGGACTGTAGTGTGCAGGATCACATGCAGTAGCAGGAGTAAAGCTCTGATCCACAACCCTGGATCAAGAGAGCAGAACTGAAGTTGAGACATGATAAAATAATGAGCTTTTTGTGCGGCCGCACTTATGTGAGGGGTTTCTGTTACCTTCCATGCTGTGCAGCAGGGCTTGTTCCATACCTGTTCAGCTGCACTGGTTGAAAGCGATGGTTATAGAGATGCGTAGTCCCCTGCTGGCCAGGCAGGAATTTGTGAGACACTACTACACCCTACTGAACCAGGCCCCGACACGCAGCATCAATCTTGGAAGCAATATAAATGCCCATTATTGAGGAAAGGATAAAAAAGAGAGTTGTATTTTTATACAGTGGAGTTTACTCAGCCACAAAGAAAGATTAAATTGGACACTTGCAAGTAAATGGATGCAACTCAAGACTATACTCATCAGTGAAATAAACCAAATGCCCATGTATTTTATGGAAAGAACTCTTCCTATGTCCATGGATTCAAATGGAAAACCTGCAGATGCAGTCTATAGACACAGAGAAGTTCATAGGAAAGTGATGTTACAAAACTTCACCAACTGCCACACCAAGATCCACCATGTCTATGCATATGCTACCCTGAATGATGCTGTGGAGGTCCAGGTGGTGGGACTGCTCTCTAACAACAGCCAGCCTTGCCGAGATTCATGCAGATGATTGTCCTTGCTCCTGAGAGTTCATTTGCAAATAAATTCTATGCTCATAATGATATCGTCAGTTACCAAGATGAGGTCTTTGGTGGCTTTATTCCTGAGCCTGAGGAGGAACCTGGGGAAGAAGTAGAAGAACCTGAAAAAGACAGCAGACACCTGAGGTTGTACCTGATGATTCTGGTACTTTCTATGATCAAACTGTCAGCAGTGACCTGGAAGAATATTTAGAGGAACCCCTTGCTGAATCAGAGTCTGATCCTGAGCGAGAATCAGAGCAAGAACCTGCATCTGAAATCCAAGAGGAAAAACCTGGGCCTGTTTTAGAAGAAGCTGCTCTTGAGGATGCTCAGAAGAGTGCTTCTCCAGCACCCACTGGCATAGCTCAGACAGTACAGGAAGACTTGTGGACATTTTGTTGGGCATCTTTGGAGAAGGAAGGGGGATTGCTTCATGGCAGTGAATCACTCTTCACCCAGCTCCACCAAGAGAACCCAGCTCCTGTGGCCTAGTGAATTTCTTCAGCCAGCCTTCGGTGTCTGGGAGTGTGGCCCATCTGTTATGAACTGCTTCAGTTTGTACAATTTTACTTCCTTGGTGTGGCTCGTGTGCGCCCCCTTCCCATTTCCTCTTTCTCTTGGCCTATCAGTCCTTTACTTCCAATTTTGTGGAATGATATTTTAGGAGTCACAGATTTTGAAGAAGGAAAATTTTAAAAATTGTAAAGAAGGAAATTCAGAAGGAGTAAACTGCACTGAATTTCCTTGCTTACTTTGCATATACAGACTGGATTTTTTTTTTTTTAAACAGCCATTTCCCCAAAGGAATGTGTCACTTATTACTGACATTTGGTGTACTTCATTCATTGGAATGTTTCTTACTTATTTTTTATGTGTTTCCAAAGCCTGTGAGATGTATAGGATTTCATTAACATCTTGGAGGCAGGAAAAATCCAAATAATTTCTTTGTGAGTCATGACTCTTCTGATGTTGAAAAATCAGAAATTTAAAAAACTATTTTCACTGATATGGTTGAAAACAGAATAAGCAGTGTTAATAGAACTTTTCTTTTAATATTTATCACAAAGCAGTTCTTTATTTTTGGAACCAGGGATTGAACACAGGCCCTTGCGCTCGCCAAGCAAGCGCTTGTTCTACTCAGCTATCTCCTGAGCCCTACAAAGCAGTTCTAAAACCTACTGTTCTTACTACTGATATTTAAATTGTAAGACAGATTTGACTGTCTAGATTGCAATTGATAGGCTTTTCTTAAATTGCTAGTTTCTTTGAAGTAGAATTTTTCATTTGTATTTGTCAAAAAAGTGAAAAAGAAAAATATACTAACCCTTCATCTGAATAACAACCAGAGTAAAACTGTTGTGCCTTCTATTTGCCTGAGATCCCACTCTTGGCAGTTGTTCAAGGAAAAATATATCTGGATTTGTTTTATTGAGTTCAGAGATACAAGGAATTGGAGATACTCTCTTTCTTCACCTTGTTTGACTTCTGCTAACATTTATTATGCCTTATTCTAACTTAAGTCTCAAACTGGAATGCCTTTCAGGACAGATGTTTCTGTAGTGGTTCTTTGACCCAAATAGCTGAGCATTTGTATTAAGTTTTTATTTAGGTGTCTAATCAGATTCCTAATCATAGTCCATAAGAAAGGATGTGACTGTAACATTGGACTTAACTGATGTGCTCAAGTGTCTGCAGTTTCTTTTTCTTTAGATCACAGCCATATGGCAAATTTCCTATTTTGTTGTGGTTCCCTTTTATTGCTGGGCATGCAGTGGGTGTTGCTTGGAAATGGTCAATTTTTATTAAGCTATTTCTGGAAGAAAAATAATAAAATAAAATAATGAGCTTTTGCTGCCACCTAGTGGAGCTCTCGCCACGAATCATGATTAATCAAAGGTTCCCACGTGAGTTCCCGGGGCCATCAGCCCTGGTGTTACTGGCTGCTTACCGCCAGTAACAGCGCTATTTGTTAGCTATGTATCTTAGTTTTCTTCACTTTAAAATGGGCACGTGATTTCTAGCTTACTTGGTTCTGAAGACTGAAACAGAACATGAAGGCAATAGTACAGTATTAAACCACACAGGGCACTTAGAATTACATCTAACAGAAATGTATGATGATGGAGAAAAGTTGAAAACTTCATTGAGATGTATTTGGCATCTTCTCAGGGTCCGCTGTGACCTACGGAATTAGGATGCAATTTTAACAGAATTTCCAGGCTATCTTACCAACAGTACAGTTGGAGGGGTACTGCTCTTGATGTTTTCTGCACAGGTAAGGGCTTGTTGCTATTGTTGCTTTATTCCTTTAGACATTCTTGGGTTATTTGGTTAAAAACTGATAATATTGAAAACAACCTGCAGCACACAGACTATGGATTGGAGCTTAGGAATACTGGGTTGGAGTCAGAAATGGCTGTTTTTTCTCCCATTTCTGAACCAACTACTAATGACACGGACTGAATTACTCAATCATTCTGAAACCCAGTTTCTTTCATTATGTAAGACATGAAAATATTTAACTCATAAGATTGTGAGGATTTAAATAGACAATGTAGCTAGAACTGATAAAAATAGTAATGATGAAATAGAAAGGTTCTTGGCATTAAATTTATCTGTAGATGTTCCCTTATGAGAAAAGTTGTGAGCTTTCATTGAAAGACACTTGAGAATGCCTAAATATAAGACAGACTAAAGCATATTGAAGGATAGGGAGACTCAATTTTGAAAAGATGTCTGTCATCTTCAAATTCATATCTCCTAATGTGATTCATATTCCAATTTCAACCAGGCTTTTTGTTGAACCTGACAAGCTGATTCCAACATTTAAGTGGAAGAAAAGTGCTAAGAATAGCTTGGAGAATTCCGAGAGAGGAATGAGATGAAGGAGGGGAGTGCCACTCTGCTAGACAGGAAGATGTGTTGTAAACCTGTAGGAGGTAAGGGCAGGCTGGGGCACAGGGCTGGACAAGGGGGACAGAGTAGAGAGGCCAGAAGGGTGCTCACACATAGTTGGGATCCGACATGTGACTATGGTGTCATCACTAATTGATGCAAAATGCATAGGTTAAAAGGCTCTAATATATATATATATATATATATATATATATATGCATTTATTTGCACATATATTCAGATCTGTTGTTTATATCCTACACACAGATAAATTATTTTTCAAATTGACTAAAGATGTAAAAGTGTAAAGCAAAACTAAGGTAATTTTACAGAAAATACAGAAGAATTTCTTCATGACATCAGTGTAAAGAAGAACACAGTAAACAAAGCCCAGGAAGCCAAAATTATTAAGGAAGAGATTTTTACATGGTTGGTTAGATTAAAATATAAACCTTTTATGGTTGAAAAGATATCATGAATAAAGTGAAAAAGAAAAGATCAGACTACAAGAAGATACAATTTTTTGTTTTTCCAAGACTAAGTAAAACTAAATTTGAAGCTTATTTAAAATAAGAGGGACACAGTGAGCAAAATATTTTCTGATTACTGATTCTGGGATTCAAGCACCCCCAAAACACTGGGGACCTGGCAACCATCACAAGAGGTTTTCACGCCCAACTAGTCACATTTTGTGTCAAAAGACAAAAAGTTCTGCCAACACCTTCTCTTTCTAAGATGTCTTCACAAATAGGTTCTTCTCATAATTCAAAAGAAAAATTGCTTTTGTTCTTATTTCTTAGCCAGTGAGCCTATTACTCTCACCTTGGAATTTGACCACTAACTGACAAAGTATTTATACCAGGGTGTGTATAATGCTTTACTAACCAGAGGGAATAAGTTAGATAATGTAATAGAAAAAGAACAAAAGACAGTGACGTGCTCTGCATAACAGCAAGAATACCAATCTGGGTGTGGTGGTGCAGGCTTGCACTCTCAGCACTTTGGAGGCAGAGGCAGGATATTGCTATGAGAGCTACATAGTGAGTTCCAGGTGGCCTGAACTACAATGCAGCAAGACCCTGTCTCAGAAAACAAAACACAATAAATAAAACAAAAGCAAGCACATCAATGACCAGTGGATGTGAACAGCACTCAACATCAGCACTTAACTATGAAATGTAATTTTAAAAGCAAAGTATCTTGTATTTCTCAGCCACCGGCTTAAGCCTGAAGAAGTCGGAGGGGGAGGCGGCGAGGAACGCAGTTGGCCCAGCACCTGGAGGACGGCTTGGCCTCATCCAGGCAGCACAGACGTTGTAAAGCCAACAGTCCAGCTCCTTTGCCTGTGTCTCGGACATTTACAAACTCTCAAGAGTGTATTTACAAGAAGTTTATTTAAAAGCAAAATATTAGAAATAAGCAGAATGGATAGGTGTATTTTCTTGTTATTGAATACTATATAGCAATTAAAAATGAATGGATTAGAGCTATATATCACATGTATTTTATTTTATTTTTTGCAGAACCAGGGATTGAAGCACTTACTCTACTGAGCTATTTCCCTGCCCCCCCCCATGGTAGTGGTATAAAGTAAAGCAAAAGAGGAAAAAGCAATAGTCAAAATATATGAAAAATGTAATATTACTAAAAGAAATTATAAAATAGAAAATGTAATACTCCCATGACTCAGGAAGGTAGTACATTTGAGTTATTTTCCTATAAAAAATGAAACATTATGTATGCATATATGGAAGTCTGCTGAGCAATTAAACCCATGCGTGTCAGTTTACAAACTGGAGTGAGCCTCTGGAAATCAGGCTGAGTAACAGAGGACTAATCTTAAACCGTTGTAGACTGTATGTGCTGCGGGCTGCATTTTTTGTCCCCTCTCTGGTGGATAAGTTGAAAGCATACTGCCCCCAGTGATAGCATTCTAAGTAGGGCCCTGGGGAGGCAGGAGGTAGGGTTATGAGGGTGGAGCCTTGTGGGTTGTTGGGGCATTAGCAGCCCATTTCCTCCCCTCACTGTGTGGGGACATGTGAGAAGGTGGCAACCTGCACGCTAGGAAGAAGCCCACACTAGATCCCACCCTGCTGGTACCCTGATTTTACCAAGAGCTACATAGTGACTTCAGGGTAGCCTGAACTACCACAGCAAGACCCTATCTCAAAAAACAAAACACAATGAAACAAAACAAAAGCAAGCATATCAACGACTAGTAGACATGAAAAGCACTCAACAGCAACACTTAATTAAGAAATATAATTTTAAAAGCAAAGTACCTGGGATTTCCCAGCCAGCAGCTTAAGCCTGAAGGAGTCAGGTGAGGAAGCCCAGTGGTGTGATATTCTGGAAAGTTAGGCTGAGTAACAGAGAACTAATCCTAAACCTTTGGAGACTACATATGCTACAGGCTGAATTTGTTGTCCCCTCTCAGGAAGATATGGTGAAAGCATAATGCCTCAAGTGATAGTAATGTAAGAAGACAAATTCTTCCAGAGAGGAGACAAAGTCAACCTGCAGAAAGCCTGATACTTCTCTTTGAACAAACACATTACTTAACAGTGTTGTAAAAGGTTACAGTCATTCAGTGTAGCCTCCTGTGACTTGTTACCTTTGGTCCTGGGGATACCACTGGTTGTTGTGGGATTTTGGGGACTCATTTCAAAATTACTTTCAGAGCACATAGACATCCAGCTTCTCAAAGCAGGGAAGTTTTCTGGGAGGCTAATTTGATTTTGGTGAAGTCGTGTTAGTTGCTTTTCTGTAGCTGGGACAAAATAAATAGTTACAACTTAGAGGAGTGGTTCATGTAGTGGGTTCAGTCCCTGCTGGCTGACTCCAAAGGCAGAAATGCATGGGGTAGACAGAAAGGCATGGCAGAGGACAGCCGTTCACTCTGTAGCATCCAGAGAGAGTTGGGAGGACCAGGGATAAGAATACACCCTTCTTGTCATGTCTCTGGTGATCCACCTTCTCTGACCAGGCCCTACAGTGCATGCGGCCATGAGCTGGCCAACGGATTAACATACTGCTGAGTAGAGCTCTGTGGTCCAGTCACCTTCCAACAGCCTTGTCTCAGTTACTCTTCTCTCATTGCTGGAACAAAATACCCAATACCCAGAATTAAGGAAGGAAAGGTTTATTTATCTCACAGTTAGTGGAGGCTTCAGTCCATACTCAGCTGGCTCCAAGGCAGAGTGGTGTATGGCAGAGGGCAGCAGTTCATGGTGGCAGAAAACAGCAAAACAGCAAGTGCCAAAAGGCAGGAGCAGTGGCAGCAATGGCGGAGGAAAGCCCCTCTCCTTTCCTTCTATTGCTTTCAGGCTATTTGCCCCACGCAGGTGTATCACTCACACCCACAGTCCCAGCAGCACTTATACCCATAAGGCCAGCATAAGATCATGAATTAACCACAAGCCCTAGAAACATGCCCCTAGATGCAAAGCAAAACAAAGTCCTCCTCTCAACACATCAGTCTTCTGGGGGACATTTTAGATCAAACTGTAACAGGTGTCAAGATGAGTGGGCAAGTCAGGTAATGTGACTTCTGGTCCACAGCTAGGTAGTGCCACATAATAGGGTCTCCCTGTATTCTCCATCCCACACAATGGTGCTGTGTGACACATAGAAATGAAGGCCAGTCTGGCTGCTGTGGAGTTTCCACTGTCAAAATCTCTGACTGATCACCTTGAGAGCTACTGGGCACAGTGTTTTCACATACCCACATGTAATCACTGAAGGCAACTTTACTTGAAGTAGTTTACAGGTTGAAGGTTGCTAGATTGTGCAGGATCTTCCTGAAATCCTGTAAAGGGACCTTGTCTGTGTAGTGGGATTTGGCTGGGGCTTCTCTGGATCACACCCTTCTGAAGTTGTAGATTGGCTAGATTCTTCTTGCAGTTAAGTTTGGGACTCACTTGCTGGGTTTGACCAGAGTGTGTAAGCCGCTTCCTTCCCTGGCCAGCAATCTCTTGGAACACAGCCAGTGCCCTTCGTCTGCAAGCTGCACTCAAGCATTGTATGATAGCAAAGCCATGTGATGGAAGAGCCTTAATCCCAGATCGCTGTTTGGGGCAGAGCCTCCAAGAAAGGACCTTGACCGTTGGACGACCACGTGGGTGAGAAATAACATTTTATAACACTAACCTATAAAATTCATTATACCTGCTACATTTGGAATATTTTGTCATGCAACATGGCCTCATCCATTCTGACTAAGGCAGAGGCAATTCCAAAGCCAAGTTCCAAAACTACTCTAAGGAATGGTGAAATGGCAGCTGTGGTGTAATAAGCCCTACAATTCCTTACAAAGGCTTGAAGGACAGCAGCCACTGTCAAGGGCATTGATGTGGGTGGTTATATTTAAAGTGTTGATAGGCCAGGGAGAATAAGCGCTTGCCTAGCAAGCACAAGGGCCTGAGTTCAATCCCCAGTTCTGCAAATAAAATAAAATAAAAAGGTTGAATTACTACTTTAGAGACAAATGTTGTAATGTTTTGTTTTCACAAAATATTTATGAGCTGAAAATTAGAATATTCCTTAAAGAGGTGGATCTTATGACCAGGTCAGGATTTGAATGTGGAGAAAAGAAGGCATTTCATTAGGGTTAGGGTTAGGAAAAAAAAAGAGAAAAGAAGGCATTTCAGGTTGAAAATGAAGTACAAATATCAATGAGACAGTTTTAAGATACCTTGACAAGATGGATTTGATAAATTTATACATTGCAAACTGTTTTCATAATGTTTTGGTATCATAGAAGGTGCATACATGATATTATACTTATAGACATTATTACAGTACATGCCTCTTATCAGTAAATTAAGAGAGTGTAGCTGTTTATCTACCTTATTTTTTATATCTGAATTGCATCAAAGATTCAATAATTAATACTTTCTACCTTGTTATTTTCTTAGTGGTTGTCCATAGTACCAGAAGCTGACATAATATCCTGACTCCTGTTTTTGAAAATTAGTATTCCTCTTTATGTCTACCTACTTCAAAAATATGCAGGTGTTTCAAATTACAGTACTAACTCTGTTCACAAATTTAAGTCTTTTCATGATTCAGGAGTTGAGCTCACGACCTTGCTTTGCCAGGCTGGTGCTGTGCCGCTGAGCTATGACCCTGGTGTCTTTTCATGATTCTGTTGAAAGCTGAATTGATCAAGAACCAAATCGAATTTTCTCATAGGGTTAGCACTGAATGCAACCATAGATTTTGATTTGGTTTATGACCAATTTGATTTGTAACCAAAGTCATGGAAGAATCAATTAAGTTCATGAACTGAGATACTGCTGCATTCTGGAAGTCATGATACTGATGGTTAATGTCTCCTGAGCATGTAACATGTTCCAGGACATGAGTTCAGGGTACTGAAAGTAGGAAAAGCAGTATTGGCCTCCTTGGGAAATGTTGGAAATGCAGCATCGCAGAACTCTGTCAAGTGTGTTGGATTAATATCTGGATTTTACAAGATCTTAGTGATCCATGTACACATTAATGATTAAAAGCATTACTTTGAATATTTCATCTCATATCCCACAACCTTATGAGTCTGATTCCTGATTTCTCACTTCAAAATCCAAAAATATTTAATGTTATTAAAGGCAAAGTTTCTGGAAGTCCATAGGTAATAGTTATTGAATACATGACATGATCTATAAAACTTTATAAGGCATGAGAGTGTAATAACATGAACTTCCTGTTCATTGATAAAGAAATGAGAGATTAAGTCATTTGCCTAAAGACGCAGTTAAGCAGTAGCAGGGATGAGATGCAACCTAGCCTGGGCAGTCTCCCTTACCTCCTGTCATGCTGGTCTCTACTTGTGTTGTGAAAAGCATCACACTCAGGAGGCCAGGGAGATGGTTCAGTGGAATAAGCACTTCCCTGGCAAGTGCAAAGGCCTGAGTTCAATCCTTGGTTCTGAAAAAAAAAAAAAGCTTTACACCCAGTACAGTGGCCTTGAAAGACAAACTTAATTGGGAAGAGCAGCAAAGTAAACCGAGACAACTGATCAAGTGATTGTGAAAAGAAACTATCACAAAGGAGAGTAAATACATTTTAAACATAGGAAAGAACACTCATATGTGAGAATGTAGTGGAAGTGTCTGGGAGAAAGTAAAGTCTAAAGGATGTTGTTCTATGAGAGAAGATTCAGTAGTTTGGATATGCCTTCAGTTTTGAATTTATTGGGCATAGAAAACAGGAATTAGGAATAAACTGAACATGATACAATAGTGACTAAAATAAAAGGTGTTACAGAGTAACTTACTGCTGACCATTTTTATTGCCAAAGATATTACTTTAACACTTTAATACAATGGTTTTTACAATGTAAGCTTGATACTTCCCACACCCACAGTTTGTAGTTCCCTAAGTCCCAAGGATTTCGCATTTCTAATAAATTTCTGAACTGCTAGTGCTGCTGGTCTGGGGACTGCAGTTGGAAGACTGCTAGGGCAGCGCATGTTACAGAGGAAGTGTCAGCCCAAGACCTGGTGGTCAGCGCACATGGGTGGTGTACAAATATTGTCAAAGAAAGGAAAGGTATTCCACACAGAAGGGCTTCTCCAGAGTAAAGTTCCTCCTCCTTCGGCTGACGAGATAGCCCAGCTGACCAAGTGCCTGCGCTGGCAAGTGCAGGGACCAGGGCACACTAAGCTGGCTACCGAGTCCAGGAGGGGTACGCACGCCTACAGTCTCAGAACTGGGGAGGCTGAGAACAGGGGTACCACTATGAATCAAGCTGCATAGTGAGACCCTGTACCAAACACATAAAATGAAGAGAAAAAAATCCTCCTGTCTCTGCCAACTCTTTCCTTTTAGCTAAAATTCCAGAAAAATACAAGAGCCGGGAAATGGATTTTTATAACAGTGGCAGACTGAAGTTTTCTGTATGGTCCATCTCTCTGCCTCTCTCTATGCGCCAGATTCTCTTCCTCCTTTGGGCCCTTTATTCTGCTGAAGCTCCTCCTGATAGCTCTAAGCTAACCCATCCATACTTACTGCATCAGGATTTAGGCTAAGTGCCTTATTCATATTGTCCCTAATCTTCAGGATAATTCCTGAAGTATATACCATTCATATTATGAAGATGAAAAATGGAGACAGATACATAAGTTGATTTATCAAACATACTAAAGGCAGGAGGTAATGAAGTGGGTTCAAATTCTGGTTTATCAGCTTCCCAATACTTTTTCCCTATACTGCTTCCTTGAGACATTGGCTGTCCTTGTCAGCTACCACGCAGAATCACACCATTGCATGGCATCCGCTCTGCATTGATTAGATCTGAATCTCAGGGTGGGGTCGTAGGCAGTGGCATGTTTTATAAAATTCCTCAGATGATTCAAACATACTGCCATGGTAAAGGCCACTGCTTTGTGGTTATCTGTGAGATCTTATTAGGGGTTAAGATCTGATTCTGTCCCTACAGCCCTCTGACACTGACCCAAAGGAATGGCAGCGCGAACCCTGTATTTGATATTTGAGAGGATATTAAATCTCACTAGCAGATTGCACTGCTCTGCTGACTTTCACATTACAGTTGTCACAGCTGCATTGTTAGCAGGCAGGGACAGGATAATTCTGAAAAACTAAACACACCCCATATAGTTACTACATTTCACAGCTAAATTAGAGCCCTGAATTATGTTTCCACAGTCTACTGATACATAAAATTGATGACAGTAATTATTCAATTTTCTGTAAATGACAGTTTCCCACTAATATGGTGTCTTATTTCACCTTGTGGGAGGGCAGAGTTGCTGGCAGGGCCCAGATCCCAAGACTATTTTCAGTTCACCTGGCATCAGTGCTCTCCAGAAGTGCCCTGCTCTGTGCCTCGCGGTGTGAGCTGTGCCAAGGCTCTCGCTATTTCTCCTCCTACCTGGGATGAGGATGAGGGACTAACTTTGATTTTCTTTCTGGACTGAACATATATATATATATATATATATATATATATATATATATATATATATGTATATATATATATATGCCTGCTTTGGCAAGTGCAGGGACCATATATATGTATATGTTAGAGTTTTCAAGTTAGACAGAACCAGATTCAAAATCTGGCAATGCTTGTTGTTAGCTTTGTCAAGGCTGGTAAGCTCAGTGTGCACTATGGTTTAGATGTCCTCTGGGATGGAACATCTGGGATGTCCTCCCAAAGTCTGTCATGTTTAGAAGGTGACTAGGTCACAGGGCACCAGATTCATCAGTGACCTACCCACTCATGAATTCACAGATGTCTTGCTGTTCAGAGGTGGTTTGGACATGAGCCACAGGCTGAGTGACTTGCAAGGGTGTCTCTCCTTCCCCAGATTATCCCTTCTCTCTTTGCTCCCTGGCTGCTATGGGATGAGGACTTTTTCCTCCTTCAGTCCTCTCATGCCTTTCCTGCCTTGGATCCAGTTGCAGTAAGGGGAAAGTGACTAAGGCTCTGTCTGGGCTGCTTTTCCTCATTGGAAAAGGTGTGCCTGCTGAGGTCTACTTAGACCTGCTGAGGTCAACCTAGACCTGCTGAAGTGTATCTAGACCTGCTGAGGTCGACCTAAACCTGCTGAGGTCAACCTAGACCTTCTGAGGTCCACCTAGACCTGCTGTGGTTCTCCTAGACCTGCTGAGGTCGACCAAGACCTGATGAGGTCCTCCTAGACCTGCTAAGGTACACCTAGACCAGATGACGTCCTCCTAGACATGCTAAGGTCCACTTGGACCTGTTGAGGTCTATCTAGATCTGATGATGTCTGCCTAGACCTGCTGAGGTCTGTCTAGTCTGTGAGGAGTTGCTGGTAATGTCTGCCATCAAGTGGGAAGAGAGTTAGCCTTCCAATTAAAAGCTGGACAGCACTTTAGAATTTCCCTGGCAGCATCGAGGAGCACTTTTCCTTCTTGGCCTCTCTGCTTCTGGCCCAGGAGACCCATTCTGTGAGCCGCTGGCAAAGAGACTTTTAAAATAACCCATTCCTTATGGACTACCCTACTGGAAGACGAAAGCTAAATCCTCAGCATGGAAATGAAGTAGCTTGCAGTCTAGCTTGTGTGATTTGTAGTCTAATTATGTATTAATCTCACATTGCCTTTTTCACTCCCACCCTGATAGACACCATGATTCAGTCCCATAAAACTATCCACATTCCCTCTATGAATCCTTTATTTTGTTCAGTCCTGTCCTGTGCCTTATCCCTGCTATCTGGAATTTCTTTCTCTTCTTCATCTATTGTCTTATTTTATTTATTTATTTTTCACTTGTTGTCTTAGTTGTTTTTCTTGTTTCTGAGACAAAATACCCAACACCCAAAGTTAAAGGAGGAAAAGTTTATTTGACTCACAGTTTGCAGAGGTTTCAGTCCCTAGTCAGCTGGTTCCAGGGTAAGGTGGCACATGGCAAAGGAGCGTGGCAGAGGAGACAGAGTCCATGGCCAAACAGGGCAGGCCAGAGGCAGAATGGCAGCAAAGCATCAAGCAGTAAGCAGGGACAGGGACCTTCTTTCTAACCCTTAAAATTCATCCAGGCTACAAACCAATAGGATGGGTAGCAGTCATAACCAGGGAGGGGCATCTTAACACTGCCCAGGATGATGCCAAACTGATTGGTGGGCCAATTTAGTAAGTATACCCCCATGACCCCAGCATCACAGACTCTGGATCTAGCCGCCTCTGGAAAGCCAAGGAGCACTTTTCCTTCTTGGCCTCTCTGCTTCTAGCCCAGGAGACCCATTCTGTGAGCTGCTGGCAAAGTGACTTTTAAAATAACCCATTCCTTATGGACTACCCTACTGGAAGACGAAAGCTAAATCCTCAGCATGGAAATGAAGTAGCTACAATCTCATGAGGCTTTGGGGAAGCACCTAGACACACACCACAACCACCTATTCAAGTCCTACAAAGATCAGATCCATTATGATAGCTTCAAGGGCCTCTTGCTACATTTTCACAATCATGACAAATTAGTTCCTCCTTGGTATGCCACAAATGATGTCTGAGAGTACAGAACATGGTTATGTGTAAATATGTTTTCCCATTTTGGTCCCAAACCATCACAATCTTAAAGATGGGGTGCAAATCTCACTTACCAACTCATTCCACTCATGATGGAATTCAGAGATTATTGAGAATCACTTGAGTCTGGTAGGGTGTGACCAGTATAAGGATTTACAACTTGTCTTATTTACCCTTGTATTCTCAACACACAGTATTTTATGAGTGCTCAGTAATGTTACATGAAAAGCAAGTGAATAAAGGGGGTGGAGTTAAAAGAAATTTAATACAATATAGAGTACTATTTCATATTTTGCACTACAACTACTTTATAATTAATAATTTTGTCTAACACTGAATCCATTTTCAGGATGATTAAATATTATTTTTTGTACAAAAGCATCAGAAGATAAAGTCTGTTGCAGAAGTTAATCCTGACCATGTTTAATACACTACAGTTAAGAGCCCAGTGGGGACACACACACACACACACACACACACACACACACACACACACACGTGTGCACAGCTGTGGACAGAACAGTGAGATGCACTAAAATGAAAAAGAAGCTGTTTTCCTTGGCAAGTGACTACCAAGAGGGCATTGCATGGAATGCTAGAGGGAGACCTACAATCTCTTTATCATATCATTGGCATGGGTGCCCCGTACCACAGCTCTCGTGTGTTGGAGGTGGGCTTGGGAAAGTGACCAGTGATTGGACTGCAGGGCACGGTGCTTGGGAGAAGCATCTGCTGGTGAGCTCAGCAACGAGCATGTGCTGGACAGTGGGCCTGGCCAGAGAGGGGAGCCCCAAACTGCTGTACAGATTCAATGCAATCCCTAGCAAACTACCAACAAAATACCTCCAAGACCTAGAGAAATCATTCCTAAAATTTATTTGGAACCAGAAAAGACCTAGAATAGCAAAGGCAATCCTGGCCAACAAAGACAAGACAGGAGGCATCACAATTCTTGACTTGAAATTACACTACAAAGCTATTGTGGTAAAATCAGCATAATATTGGCAACAAAATAGACCTGAGGACCAATGGAGTAGACTAGAATATGCAGAGGCCTCTATGAACACACTCAACCACTTGATCTTCGACAAAGGACCCAAACATGCTTACTGGAAGAAAGATAGCCTCTTTAACAAATGGTGCTGGAAAAACTGGCTTTCTATATGCCGAAAACAAAAACTAGACCCAGCTCTATCACCATGCACTAAGCTGAAGTTAAGATGGATTAAAGATTTAAGCATTAAAACAAAAACACCCAATCTCTTGAGAGAGAAAGTAGGAAGAACTCTTGAAGACATAGGGGTAGGCAAAGAGTTCATGAACAAAAATCAAATCTCACTAGTAATACCTAAAAGAATTAACAACTGGGACCAGAAGTTTTTGCATGTCAAAAGAAATTACCAACAAAGTGAAAAGAAAATCCACAAATTTTGAAAAAATCCTAACTCATAAGCACTGAGACAAAGGTCTGCTCTCTAGAATTTATAAAGAACTAAAAATCATCACGGCCCCTAAATTTAAAGATCCAGTCAAGAAATGGGCATCAGAAATGAACACACTTCTCAGAGGATGAAATTAAAGAAGCAAATAAATATATAAAAAAATGCTCCACATCAAAGGCCATCCATGAAATGCAAATTAAAACAGCACTGAGATACCATGTCACCCTAGAGAGAATGGCTATCATAAAGTAATCAACCAACAACAAGTGTTGGAGAGGTTGTGGGGAAAAGGGAACACTCTCCACTGCTGGTGGGAATGTAGATTGGTGCAAGCATTGTGGAAGTCAGTGTGGAGACTCCTTAAGAAACTAGGACTAGAAATCCCATTCAACCCAGCTATGCCCTTACTGGGAATTTTCCCGGAGGAACTGAAAACATCACACCATAGGGATACATGTGTACCTATGTTCACAGCAGCATAATTTGTGACAGTTAAATCTTGGAAGCAGAAAAGGGGAGCCTCCTGGTGCAGGGCTGCCCGTCTTCCCTCTTTCACTCCTGCCTTTGCTCTCTGCATCCCAGATACCATGGCGAGCAGCTTTCCTCTGCGCAGGCCCTTCTACTATGCACTTTCCTTGTTAGAATCTGGCAAACATGGACCAAAAACTGTGAACCAAAATACGTTTTTCTTCCTTTAAGTTTCGGGTGTAGGTTGCTGGGGATATAGCTCAGTGGCTTAAGTGCCTGCTTGGCAAGCATAAGGTTCTAAGTGTGGTACTAGGTGAGAAAAAAAAAAAAAGAAAGAAAGAAAACTGTTTTGGTTATAAGGTATTTTGTTCCAGCAATGAGGAAAAGGAGTAAGATACACACAAACTTTAATGGGACCTAACATCAAGAGCTGAGGCAGAAACTTAAGATTTTCCTGCTAACAGTACCCTAAGAAATCAAGACGCTAATAGAACTTCAGTGTGACAAAAACAGTATAGGACATAGAAGCACATTAACAAAACCTGGATTGTGGAAGAAACAAAATCTGGTTGGGAAAGTCAGTTCCTGGCTAAGGACAAAAGTGCTTGTAGATCTCCACTAAGGATGTACTTCAAATTGATATCAGAAGATCACTGACCATGAGAGATAAAGTGGGAAGTGCCAAGTAAGCACTGTTTGCCTTGGTGTATCTCACTGTGGGGGTTGTTACAGCCTGTCTAGATGTTTCCCCAAAGCCTCATGTAGTCATAGGTAGAGTTTTGTAGAGGCAGCTGGATCTAGGAAGTGTAACGCTGGTATTATTATGGTGCTGAGATCCAGGGTGTGTGATTATTAACTTAGTCCGCTGCTTGTACTCATATAGATAGTTCTGGGTATGGATAATGGGAAGGCCCACCCTGCACGTGAGTGGCACCATCCTGAGGCCAGGGGCTCGGATGGGCACAAAGGGGCAGAACAAAGGCGGGGCTGCTGCTGCCTGCTCCTGCTTCTTTGCTACTTCACTGCTTCGCTGCCTTCAGCTTCCCATGAACCATTTCTTCCTCCGCGATGGTCCTTGCTGTGCCACCCTGCTTTGGAGCTAGCCAACTATAGGCTAAAACCTTTACAAACTGTCTGATGGAATAGACTTTTCCTACTTTAACTTTGGGTGTTGGGTTTGTTTGTTTGGTTTTTTTTTTTTCTCAGCAATAAGACTAGTAACGAAGGGCTATGATTTTCTTTCCTCCAGACAAAAATTGAGTGTAGGTTTCCAATGTTTGTGTCAGTGACTTCCTCCCTTATGTAATTTCAGAGCAAGAGCCAGCCAAATAGCTCAGTGGGTTAAAGCACCTGCTTAGGAAGATGCAGGGGCCAGGAATTCGATCCCTGGGCCCGCTGTGCTGGCCTGTCCCCAGGGTGCGCTGAGATGGCTATTGAGACTGGGCGTGGTGATGCACATCTGTAATTCCAGCACTTGGGAGGCACTAAACAAGAAGATCACTACAAGTCTGATCTATGCAGTGAGACCCTATACACCTTGTAGACCCTGTCCTAAAATATAAAAAAAAATTAACAGCTAAGACTCCTTGAGAAGGATTTATTCTTCAGATAGAATATCGTTAAACATCCTTTCCTTTTTCTTTTTAACCTAAAGGAATAACTTACTAGCATGCTAGTCTTAATATGACATAAAATATTTCTTTTTATGTCTAGTAGACAAAGGAGAATAACATTGCTATCTCAGAAGTCATGTCTATCTTAATGTGTTTTCCTTCTTTTTCTAGTCCATAGGCTGGCTAGAGGATGGACATCTGATGATATTTAAGTGATCTTTAGTTCCTCAGCTTCAAGGCCAGAGTGATTGGCCCAGAGAAGCACAAATTTGGGGCACTCTGAGCTTTTGTCTGGGGTTTTGAATTGAAGGGGGAAGAAAGAGCTCTTTTTCCTCCACTGAAATGCTGTACGAAAGTTCATAGCTGCCAGGAGCCGTGGTTCCAATCTAGTGCTAGATGAGATTGAATCTAAAATCCTAAGTGTAAGGCCTGACAAATAGCTCAAGAGATTAAAGTGCCTGCTAGCAGGGGCTGGGGGTTCAATCTCTGGGTACTCTGAAATAGCCACTGAGACTGGGTGTAGTGACAGGTGCCTGTAAACAGGCAGATCACTATCAGTGAGACCCATCTAGTAGTGAGACCCTGAACACCTTGTAGACTGTTCCCTAAACACACACACACACACACACACACACACACACACACACACACACACACACATATCCTAAGTGAAGTAGAGATGAAAAAGTTAGTGATATAGATTCCTTAGCTACAGTATCCCAAGATATACTTAGTTCTTCTCTGGTTACGTAAGCCATGAAATGCAACTTCTCCCACATTTTTTTTGCTAGTAATTTGGTTGAATTTGGATTTCTGTCTTTTATGGCCAAATGAGTTCTAGTAAACAAGTAACCCATTATACACTCATTCCAAGACTGAAGTGTCTGAGAGTAATATCATTGTGTGTGCTGAATCAAAAAGCTTTAGAAAGCAAACACTCCTCTACCCATAATTTCACCATATTTCCCTTGGTCACAGGGCCTCTCTTCTCGCAGGCCTTGGCTATAACACTACCAGGGTGACTTTCTCATCTATTTTCATATGTGACGTATTCCTGGGATCAGAATCTGACTCAGATGCCACTCTCTTCGAAAGGCTTTTCCTGACCACTTTACGCACAGTGGTCCTCTTCAATAAGTTTATCTTGTGACCCTGTTTATTTTCTTCACAGTATTTGTACTAATATTAGTTTCTCATGTCTGTTCGTTATCTGTTTTCTTCTACAGAACCTAAGGATTCCAAGAAAGGGACTCTTGTCTGAAACTCACCGCTTCATTTCTGGTGCTTGCACAGGACCAGCATAATGCAGCTGATACTTAAAAATGCAGAAGAGTTAAACAGCTGTCATTGCAATTACAGGATGTGTTACTGTTGACATAACAGCACACTGTGAACACGCTGCAGTTTTCGATTCCTAGTAACTTTGAGCCATTCCTGTTCGTCCTGGGCTCTCCCATCAGCCTGGAGTCAGAGGACTTCTTTGGGTACAGAATTCTCATATCTAGAGCAGAGGGACCTTTGGTCTCTGGCAAGTAGCACTCTGCTCTTTGGGTGTGGCTAAGTGAGATCTTATACCCTGTCACAAAGAGGTTCATTTACAGACGAGGCCAAAAATGATGCCCTCAGTGCAGCTCTGAGCTCAGAGAGAGCCTGAGGACCTCGGCTGCATGAAACATTACTGCAGTTTTTTGTTTAAACACTAGATGGCAGATGACTATGCTCTTGGATTAAAAACAAGAGTAACCCTGTAGCAGTGCTTATCAAAATGCTAGATAGCTTTCTCTATTGACATTAAATATACAGGTAATTTAAACATTTGGCTGGATGATGACCTGAATTATAACAAGGGCTTTGGTCTTAGTAAGATGTATCCTGAAATTTTACTTGCAGATTCATAAAGGAAATGTGAGACATGGGAACATTAAAAAACTAGCATTGTAGGAAGACTAATGTCACCTCTAGGAGAAAGGATGTCTTTATATAATGAAGTTGAAGTCACTATGTTTACTGCAACAACAGATTTTTTACTTTTCAGATTGATAATCTATTTAGTAAATAATTGATTGCAGTTTTTCTTCTCTGCTTAAGAAAACATTGGACAGATTTTTAAAAATTCTTTTCAAATACAAACCAATCGGGAAATCTATTGTTTCCCTAGTAACCTTGTAAGCAGAGTCTTCATTTTCTGCCAGATCCTGTGGAAAATAATCCATGAAGAGACACATACAAAAGCAAGTTGTTTTCTAATATGTTTTCTTATATTAGAAAAAAAAAGATACCACCTAGAAGCACTTGTGGACACAGCCAAGACGTCTGACCAAATGTCTGGGTATAGCACAACCCAGTCAAGCAAGTCACCTGTTATTAAATAAACAACACAGATCACCAAATGGGTAAAGCATCATGAACTCTAATAAATGGGATTCTTTCTGTTCTGTGGTCTTTAACCAGTGTAGTAAGGAAGTAGAGAGGCAGTTCTGGTCTGGAAGCTGGCAGGTGCAGGACCCAGGCAGTTTTAATTTGATTCCAGAGGCAAGAAGAAGAGAAAACCCAAACCGAACAAGCACTTTTCATCTTAAGCAGCCCTACGGGAAGAGTCGCCTTTACTTAGGGAGGTTTGGCCTTCCGCTGCTCCTCAAGCTCCCACCAGGTTGAATGAGGACCACACACTTTCAGGACAGAAATTTGCTTTCCTCAGATTACTGATCAAACATTGAACCACCCAGAAGCACTTGCAGACACAGCCAAGATGTCTGACCAAATGTCTGGGTATAGCACAGCCCAGTCAAACTAGCACATGAAATGAATCATGGTGGGCACCTGTAGCCTTTCTCACTGGACCACAGAGCTAGGACACTGCCATGTGCCAGCCCATACGGGAAGGAAGGTGGGAAGTCAGGCCACTGTGTATCTTTTCAAAGAAAGTGAGGCTGTTCCCTGCAGATGGGGCAGCCTGGGGAGGAGCTTGTTTCCCTGAGGGCTTGCATGAGTGGGTCACGGCAGCCCTTCTTGGGCGCAGTCATGGCTGAGCCTGAGTACAGCAGACTCGCTGGCATGAGGGTAGACTTGGGGTTGTCTTGTTCAACTTAGAGAGAGAGCAGTAGATGGAAGCAAGGCCGAAGTCAATAAATAAGTAAAATGAAATTGTTCTTCTATGCATTGGGAAGCAGCAATCTGACAACAAAGATGGAGTGTGTTTTCCTTTAGGCTGACTGTAAGATCTCATTAGGCACCGGATCCAGGGCTTATTTATAGAACAGCACCAGCACTATAGTTGTGTCAGGCCTGTGCAGCAAGCCCAACTGATTCCAGTCAAGCAGGTTGTGCCTGCACCCATTACAATAAATCCCTATGAAATTAGTCTTTGGGCATAGAAACTCTGGGGACATGAGGAGCCGTACTGACCTTGAGGGAGAGCAGTGGTGGGGCTGGTAAACTCCACCACTGCTGCCGTTCTTACAGACTTTGTCTTGTCTGTCTTCCCATTTCTCCTTCTGGATGCCCACTGAGGTGACTCAATGCTGGCTGTGAGCCACCTGGCCCTGCTGCCTCTCACTTTATCCATCCAGAGAGATGCTCTCTCCTTAGCAGGGTCCTTAAGAGACCTCAAGAAAGTAGCATACATGGATGTCCATGCAGGAGAGAGACACTCAATAATTTGATAGGAAATAAGGAAGGCAGCAAGCAGTGACTTACGTGTTAGCCAGTAATGGAAAGATAAATCACTGGCTAGAAAGTTGATCTGGGGTAGGGTGGGAGGCGGGTGAGTCAGCACCAACTAATGAAGGAGTGTGATGTTGGGAGGTGCAGGCTGTCTCTGCTGCTGCTGACGTTATTTGAAAGAGATATGAAACTCAATCCCTAGTAGGTGGCAATTAGAGGATCTCCCTAGGCTCTTTATATTGGGTATGGTAGACTGCATGTCCTGTCTGAGATCAACTCTAGTTTCTATAATGAGAGCAGACCCCCCCATGGCATGGTTTTCATAAAAGTAGTATTTTCCCCATTGTGCTCTCTGCAATTAGTAATTCACATAGGTACATGGAGAAAAGGCTCAGTACACAACCTTGACTTTTATTTTTTTTTTTTCCTTTGGGCATAGAAACTCTGGTTTCTATGCCCAAAGGTCTCCCTCAAGGTCAGTATGGCTCCTCATGTCCCCAGAGTTTCTATGCCCAAAGAGCACACGGGTGAATTCCTGGGCAGAGTATGACATTAAGAAAATCTTGAGAATAATATGACAATTAAAAAGTTCTGGGATTGGGGAAATAATTCAGCAGCCTAAGTGGCTGCCTGGCAAGCACAAGGATGAGGGTTCAATTCCTATTACTACATGTCATGCCGACCAATGAAACTGGGCATGGTGGTACACACCTGTAATCCCAGTACTGGGGAGGTTGAAACAGGAGAATCACTAGCAATCTGGGCTGTGTAACAAGACCCTGTACCAAATAAATAAATAAATAAATAAATAAATAAATAAATAAATAAATAAATAAATAAATATTCTTGAAAAGAAAGTGTTCTGGAACTATTTTTCATAATGCTTCCTGTTATAGTCTTCTTCACAGCCATCTGTATAGATACATGTGGTCATGAATCCTGAAAGTATGGCATGGTGCCCTCTAACCGTTAACTTCTATGTTAGTCACTTTCTTCTTTGATGAGACAAATGTCCAACACCCGCAACTTAGAGCATAAAGGTTTGTTTTGGCTCAGTCTCTACAGGTTTCCCACCATAGTTGGCTGGCTCCAAGGCAGGACCACATGGCAGAGGCACATAGCAGATAACTACAGTAGCTGCCCATGGCATGGCAGGTGAGAGCAGAGAGAGAGAGTCCAGAGAAGAGCCAGCAAGGAAGAGGAAACCTCCAGGTCAGGCCCCCAGAAAGTCAGATATCAGAACCCATAACCCAGTCACCCTCCAATAGCCCCATCTACAAGTACATGAGGCTTTTGGGGGATATTCTGCAGCTAAACCATAACAGCCCCTTCCCAAATTAATATCTCGGTGCACTAATGTCTACTGGGGTGGATCGACAACTGGTGGCCAACTTGTAACACCCAGCCGAACTGAACTAGCCTGGTGCTGGGTGTGGGAGGGCTGTCACAATAAGAAGCAGAACAGGAGACGGAGAGAGGCTGTTGGAAGCTGTAGGGAGCTGTTGGCTTTCCCAGGGGAGCTTGGCGTGCTGGCTTCCCTACTGAACTCAGCTGTTCTCATCACTGGAGGAGCACGGGGCCTTGTTGTCACTGAGAATGGCCATGGTTCACCTTGGAGGAGCTCTGGTCCTGATGGTGCACTTGGTCAGTCTTCTGAAGAAGCTTGTCTATTGGCTTTCCCGATGGAGACTCGATTGCTGTCATCACTAGAGGAGCTTGGGACCTTGTTGTCCCTGGGAGCACTGTGGTACTTTGTGGGGAAGCACTGGCTCATACCTTGAGCATCGCTTCCTGGCTCCAGTACAGCCCTTCAGCCTGCTGGCACAGATCTTGCATTCCACTGGCACAGACCTTCCAGCTTCTGCCACTGACCTTTGGGCCTTCCCATCGCAGGTGTAAAACAGACTCATGGGGGACAAGGTATGGGTGCAACAAACACAAACACTCAAAAAGGGCAAGCTGTGCCATAGTCAGTGGATCTAGAGGAATGAGGCAAATGGACTTCTGAAGGCCCACCTCACCAAAGGTGCTGGAGCTGCACCTGCCTCAACCTTAGCTCCTTCCCTTAGCTCTAACTAGACTCAGGGCACTTCCCAGGGCACCCATGCTCCATGTTCCTAAGCCCCTAGAGCACAAACATCAGAACTAGAAGACTGATACTTTTCCCACTTGTTATGGTCATGGTGAAACATCCTTCCTGGCTCTTCTCTTGGGTCCTCCAATCACAATAATAACCTGTTTAGGTTTTTAAACTTTTTAAATTTTTATATAATCCAGGCTCAATGAGATAACCACCAATGAACTCGTGGTACTAGCAGAAACTCCCAGCACCAGTTTCCCCAGAGGTAGTGCCTATTGTTCCTGCAGCCCCTCCATGACAGTGCCCCTACTCAGAAGGAAGCAGTCTGAGAGTGTTGTTGCCCCCATAACCAAAAGATGGGAATCATGGGTTTTTTTCTGTCTTAATAAAACAATTCTGCTAAGTCTTCATGGTGGCGAGCCAGTGTGGCACAGGCTACTGCAGGCCACGTGCTATGCTGCGTGTTCCTCATCCCTGGCCAAATTACAACTTCCTCCTTTCTTTTTACAATATCTTGTTTCCTTGTTCCCACCTGCTGCCCAATCACTATCTGCCATGTCATACAGATTACCCTCAAAGCCTCACCTCCATCCTGGCCCTATTCCCCAGCCAGACCCATAGAAGCTCCACATCTCTCCTTTCTTGTGGTCTTCTCATTCCTGCAATAATGGTCTCCTTTATCTTTCCTGTCTCTTTACTGTGCCAGAAATCCTAACACTACCCAGTGCAGATCCTTGATACCGACTTGTATGAGACATTGTTTGAGCTTTTTTTTTTTTTTTTCATGTATTTAGTACAAGGTCTGCAGGGTCTATAGGGTCTCTCTACATAGATCAGACTAGAGGTGGATTGGTAGCGATCCACCTGTGTTCAGCCTCCCAAGCGCTGGGATTACAGGCCCGACCCCCCACACCCAGTCTCAGTTGCCATCTCAGCTTGCCAAGGGGCAGGGCCAGAAGGCATCTGGGGATCTAACTCCGACCCCTGTGCCTGCCTAAGCAGGCATGTTAGTGCTCTGAGCTATCTGGCTTGTCCTTGTATGGCACATTGTCATGGGCTCTAGGCCTCCATCTGGACTTACATAGAACATTGCCATGGGATTCAGGCCCTCAGCTGGGTGCTCTGGCCTTTATAGTGTGTGGACAGATTTCTTGTACTCTCCTTACATAGGACTCTTTGGGTGATGATTACAAAATAATCTTTTAAATTTTATGTCCTGTATTGTATTGTTTCCTCTTGTAAACCCATGACTACACCACCTAGTGTAACTATATTCTGAAATAACACCTTTATTAAGGAGGTAGTTATGGTTAGATGGGATCATAAGGGTGGGACATAAACCAGATAGGAATTATGTCCATATAAAAGGGAGAGACGCTGGATATCTCTCTTTCTTCATATGCACAGAGAAAAGGCATATGAAGTCACAATGAAATGGTGACGGTATAAACTAAGAGAAATGGGGAAAGGAGCTGCTGGCCCTGGACAGCTCTCACCCTGCAGCAATGGCTGGGTGCAGTTGAACCTCCTTTCTGTGAGCCTCGGGTTGGGGTGTGGTGCTAAGATCCATACTCGACAGCGAAGGGGCACCAGAGGGTGAGTTCTGTCCCTGGCTTGGCTACAGCTGTTTTTATTGGCATTGACACAGAGACCACAAAGAGCTTTCCTGCTTGGCTCGCTTTTCTTACCACCCATATTAGTTCCTTCTTGCAGTTGTCACAAATTTGACTGAAGAGTGGCTCAGAACAATTCACCCTTGTTCTCCTACAGTGTTTGGAGCCAGCAGTCCAAAGTTGGTCTGATTAGGCCACAGTCAAGATATTGACCAGGCTGTTCTTTTGGAGGGAGAATCTGCTTCCTTGCTTTGTTCAGTCTTTCGTAGCTGCCTGCATTCCCTGGGTTGCAGCCCTCCGCATCACTCCAGCCCTGCTTCCCTCATCATATTCCTTCCTCCTGTTGCCTCCCTAAGGCCCACTGTGATTACATCGAGCCTCTCTGGGCAACCAGCGATAATCTCCCACCTGTGGCAGTGAGAGTGGAGTTTAAACTTGATTGCCTTTAGGATCTGTCCCAGGGAGTAGCGGGACACACTTCCGGGTGTATCGGGGTGGCTCAAGGAGGGTTTGGGGGTCTGTATTTGGTCTCTCTCTCTGCCTTTGCTCTGGTACCATTCCTTGCTCTGTGCTGGTGCCAGCCATAGACTGAGACTGTGTGCCAAGATACATCTCCCCAGCTTTAGGGTATAGGTATCAGGTATTTTGTTTTATCAATGGGAGAGGGACTAATATAGCATCTCAATTATTATTATTCAGCCTACCCTTTTTTATACTGCCACACTACCAGGCACAAACTCCTTATGGGGACAACCCCATTTGCAGCTTTCCATGGGTTCATTACATCTCTTCTGAGTGGATGGAATTTCTCCTTCTTGACCAGTGCTAGACTTGTGCTACCTCCTGTCACTTTTTTTTTTTTCCCTTGACATCTTACATTATTTAAATAGGAGCTCCGCCATTTGCCTGTTACGTAGAATTCAACACTTTTTATTCCACATTTATTCATCTTGTTTCTCTAACCAATCTACAAGTTTCCTCCCAGAAGTTTGTTCTTCTTTCTTATGTCCCTGGTAGCTTCTTTTGATGAAGGAAAAAGAAAATACTGGAAAATGAATGTGGACCCAGAGCTTCATATAAGGAGGCTCTCCTAGCCAGTGCCCTTGGCTTTGGCATCAGGCTGAGTTGGGCAGCTGCTACACTGTCAGTGTCAGGCACCCACGTTCCTGTCTCTCCCCTGTCTGCTGCCCTGAGTGCTCCATTAGTTTCTGCATCCATCTCTGCAAAGAGTAACTTTGCTTGCTGGTTCCAAACTGGAAAAGAGATTTCCTCTGTCCATAGCTCAGAACCGGAGAAGTTGTGATGTATTTGCCCCCTAGTTCTTGACAACAGACAGCTTCTGTTGCAGGGTGTGCCCTCAGCTTCCCTTGCATGTCATCCATGTCCCCGTGCCTCGTGGGGAGAGCAAGGCTACTGTGGGATGGTAGCCGGCTGCACTAGCACAGGTAAGAAAAAGATGGTACCTTTAGGGATGCGTAATTGATACCTATCAGCCACTTGCTGGGCTACAACTGTAGCATGGGTGTCCTGCACATGAGTGACACTACCATAGACTACCCCTGTCCACACTGGCAACACCTTGCCCTTACCAGGAGCCATGTCCTCATCCTGGTCTATGCAGTCACTAGGAAGGAAACCCTGCAGAAGTTGCAGCCCTCTGTGACTTGACCCATGAAATCCAAGGTAACAACTGCATTTGTTTCCTATCATGCTAGGTGGCAGTAAGACCAATGAGACCTCGCCCTGAAGAATAGGGCTGCTTGAACACTGGTGTGGAATTGTGCCTTCAGGGAGTCTCAACCCAGGTAAGCATTGGTGTGCAGGGGCTGTTCCTGCACCGTGGAGCCAAGAGGGCAAATGCAGCACCCTCTAAGTCCCCAGGAGAAAGCCTTCTCAGATGTCAGAGAATGCTGCACAGCTGCTTGGCACATGCTTGCTCTATATGCCCAGGCTGCGGAAGCTCCTGCCTGCTGTCCTGTCCTGAACAATGCAGAAAGCACGGGCTAACCCCATTGTTATGCGCTGCCTCTCTGTGATTGATGTTTGAGCTGTGATCTAGACTGTAATAACTACATGTCAATCAACATGCACAAGTTAACTTTTATTTTTGCCAGGCAAGTTAATATAGATTGTTAAGACAGTGGCATTTGAGAAAGAGGTGGAGGAGGAGGAGGAAGGAGGAGAAGGAAAAAAGAATTCTGTGCAATTAAAAGGAGACTCTTGATAAGAAATATAATAAAAGAAAATGTTCATACAAGCACACAAGATACATTGAAAGAGGCCACAGCCCTTTCTGTAATATTATTATATATTCTTTTCAAGCATTTCAAACCATACGAATGCCTCATCATATCTTCTTATAGTGTATTTAATCAAGATAAGTGTTTTTGCAACAAAGCCTTGACAAATTACTATGAGACAGAAATACTGAGCAAGATGTAAAATGTGACCTTCTCCTTAGCTGGGTTCATGTATCCCTGCTGCCCCTCGAGGTTGTCTTTCTGCAGCTAAAGGCCTGAGCCTGAAAGCGCTCTGGCTCTTTATTGTCTCCCTTCATCCCACCCCGGCCTTGGCTGGCCGTCCCCTCTGCACTCGGAGTGCAGTTCCGCCTTTCCCCACAAGTGGCCCTTCCCTGGGTCTGGGTCCTGCTGCACAGCCCCAGATGTCTGGTGACCGAAGCCCAGCTGTTGCACTTGGCTTTTCCAGAAAGCCCCTGGTTGCTGGTGTCCTGGGGACTGAGGCCACTGTGCAGCTAGCTTGTGGTTGGTCCTGGCTCAGGAGTCACAGCCCTCCTACTCTTGTGCTATTGGGGCTGTCAGTGGGAGAATCGCGGCCCCTCTGCCTTGCCGGGCATTCATAGCAGTCACTAAGGTAGATTTCCCGGTGTGCATTATCCCACCATAGGGGTGCCTGGGCGGGCACTCAGTGCACCCTGTGTGTCTATGAGCAAGCAGCCCCGCCTCGGAAATGACACTCAGCTATAGGGTAGGTCTCCCACGAAGCCTGACACAGACCCAGCAGGCATTTAGAACCAGTGCTAATTGATTGGGGAACTGGCTGTGCCCTCTACACTCTAGAGTGACACATTTAGGACAAAACAGACTTATGATGGGAGAAGAGCCGCCTCCTTTCTCACCTTCTGGAAACACACAAATTAACTATAACTGACCTCTGATCCCATTTTTGAGAGCTTGCTATATGTAGGCACTAAGGATAGGTGAAAAACACACTCTCTTCCTCTTGAAGTCCTTAACCAATTGTGATACACAGGAAACTAAACAGAAATTACAGCTAAAGCCAGCTACCCTGGCAAGTGCAGGTCCTGAGTTCAATCCCTTGTATCCAAAAAGAAAAGAAAAGAAAAGAAAAAAGCCAGCTACATAACTGATGAAGATTACTGCAAAAATAAATAAATAAATAAATAAATAAATAAATAAATCTTCTTGTTTAAAAAGCAGAGGAAAGGTATCCTTCACAGCCCTACAATTTGACACTTTTTCCTGTTTGTCTGCCAGATTTCTGGCCTTGGCATGATGTTTTATGTGATATTTAATATTATTCTAAGTAAAGAAGAAAAGTTTAAAGAAGAAGAAAAATTTAAATTATTAGCATGAGTTTTGTCATACATTTTTATGTTCTGTACTGTCAATTTCAAATTCAAATATGATAGCATTTAACTCATGTTAAAATTAAAATTATTTCAGAATCATTAAAATTATGTAAATGTAGTATTTTGATTTTACCAGAATAGAGGAAATGTTACACAAATCTAACTCAACTGTTCCTATTTTACTTTTACATATGCATGGGCTCTACTCTGAACCTTTAGCACAGTGAAGAGTAGGAAAGGAAATACAGATTGTTATTGCTTTTCCTTTCTTGTCTTATTTTCAGTATAAGTAGCTGGCTAATGCAGGGAGATAACAGCGGGAGAGAATGATAGAACTTCATGATCTTTGCACTAAATGAAAACACTTTTTCTTCTGTCTGCATTCAAAAATAGTTCTAGTTGGAGGGGGTGAACCATGGTCCCTTGGAGTTGTAAATTCGACTGCCTACTGGGGACATGCTTGTCTTGTTCTTGTGTTGAGTCTTGATGGGCCCCCATCACTGGCACTGTGGATCCACCAGAAGTCAGTGCAAAGGCTTCCTGAGAACAGGTCAGGAAGGCACGGCTGTCACACATTGTCTTAGGGCTACTGAAGTAAAGAACTACAAGCATGGTGGCTTATAGATTGCAAAGCTTTGTTTCTCACATTGCTGGCTGTTGGAAGTCCCAGATCGGTCAGGTACAGGCAGCTCATCTGGGCAGGCCCTCCTTCTGGGCAGTTGTTCCCAAACACAGCCTTGGTGTGCAGAATCCTAACCAACAGAATTGCTGTTATTCCATGATATATGTGTGCTACCAGCTACTTTTTTTTTTTTTTTTGTTATTACTTTGAGACTTTTTACTACTGGCTCCTTGTTATGGTTTGTGTCTAGATGTCTCCCCACCCCAACCTCATGTAATCATAGAAGATGCAACTTCAAGCCTCAGATTGCTTTGGAATCCTTCTGGCTAGGACTAAAGGTATGGGAGCTACACACACTCCAGGATGGACAGTCTGCATAAGATATAAGGGGCAGAGAGAAGGCTAACGTGCCTCAACTGCCTGCTTGCCAGGTACTGTTCCTCCTCTGCAGTGTTCCTTTGCCATGCCACTCTGCCTTGGAGCCAGCTCACTATGACCAAAGTCTCTACAGTCCATGAGCCAAATCAACCTTCCCTATAACTTTGGGCACTGAGTATTTTGTGTCTGTAATGAGAAAAGTGGCTAAACTCCTATCCTGAGCATTGTCAAGTGATCTATCTGTGGCTGCTGCCAGGGGTTCAATTGCTGAAAATTTTATGTGTGCTATTAGCTATGTCTAGTTATCTCTTTACAAATTATTTATTTATATATTTATAATATTTTAATTAAAAATTGATTTTAAAGTGAGAAAACTCTTCCAACCAAGAGCTTTTCCTCCACCACCATGTGGTTGCTGTCTTGGTCTTTGTGAGAAGTCAAAGAATTGAGGTGAATTTCATCTCCAGCTGATGCATTCACTTGGGTTTGTCTGCGCCCAAGAGCTTTGATTTCCTACTTCTGTTTACTTTTCCCTGCTGGTGCTCCTTACGGAAACAGTCTTTCATTAAACCTAATTCATCATAGTTTGCTTTGCTACCATTTTTGCACAGTGTCACATAGAGGGAGCGGTGATATCTGAGTGGCGCACCTGGGTCAGTGGGCCAGGCCACTTGTGGAGGGCAGGAGCACGTGGGGTGGGGTCCTGTGGGAGTCAGTTCCCTCCCACCTGCTCTGTATTGTGAGCGAGTATTTCGACGTGTGCCCCTGCAGCTCATTTGCAGTGTAGTAGCCTGCGTTAGCAGACAGACTGGCAAACTGCAATAGAGAAACTTCATCACTCCTAAGTATCAATGTTAAGTAGATCAATGCTTCTTTAATCTTTAATGTGCTTATGCGTTGCCTGGGGAATATCAATAAAAATGCATATCCTGATTTCCTGATTCGGCAGGTCTGCATTTCTAATGAGCTCGCAGACACTGCCAGTGTGGTTCATGGGTCACACATTGGGGATATGGGTGATCATTAGTGCAAGCTGTCTTGTGAAAAGTTTGAAAGACCCCAGCCGTGGAAAATTTTCTTTTCCAATTACTTTTAAAGCAGTTACTAGAAACAGCACAGGACAGTCTGTTTTGAATTGTAGGTAAAGTCTAACACTCTTTTTTGATTAAACCTGCCTTTGTTCAGCTTTACATATCCAATTTATTAGGAACTTCAACTTGTTGTTCTGAATAGCCCTCTAAAGTCTATTTTAAAGCTGTCACAATTGACAATTCCTCATAGAAGGAGCACTTGGCTAGAGTACAGAGAGCTACTAAATCTGGTTTTCTTGTAATCAGAGAAAAATACCCTCATGAAAGAGAGGTAATAGCTGATTATCTAGTCAGGCTTTTTGCTAGATTGAGCCACTCAAAGAAAAACATAATTGTGCTGAAATTACTGTATTCTATAAATTCTTGATGTAGAAAAGTTAGCCTATTAAAAGAATTACTTGACCTTAAACAAAATATACTTTTAAATTTATACCTCTTCAAATATAGTCTAAAATTCCTTGCTCTAGCAATGTTGATTTTGGGAGCTTTAAGTGAACACAAATTTGAAGGATAATGGTGACTAGTTCATTTCCAAATAGAAATACATTTAAAGGCAAATGTAAAACTGACTTTCAGGTAAGTCTGAAAGTGGAATTACAAGTTCTTTGAAAGAGAAAATGAACTCTCAAGATTCAAATTATCTTGAAAATAAGAATTGCAGCTTTTCATTTTCATATAAACCAGTTTCTAAAGAAGAAAAAACATTGACAGGGTATGAAATTGAAAATAAAACATATTTCTATATAAATTAAAATTATGTAACTCCCAAACATTTTCATAAAATAACTTATTTATAAAAGGTCAAACATGTTTCCTGAATCTTTTCAAGAAGTTTCCTGAACATTCAACCATTTACTCTCTTGATCTTTTTATGTGAGTATTTTTTTTTCTGTATTTTAGGGAAGGGTCTACGGGGTGTTCAGGGTCTCAGACTCATAGTTTTAGGGAAGGGTCTATGGGGTGTTCAGGGTCTCAGAATCATAATGATCCACCCAGTTACAGCCTCCCAAGAGCTGGGATTACAGGCACGTGCCACCATGCTCAGTCTCAATCCGCTGAGCTATTTGGCTGGCCCGTGAGTATTGTTTGAGACCTTTAAATATAAATTGACTAATAGGGAGTTAATTTGACATTACTTAGAAATCTTTTGTTTAAAGCACTATATTTTATTTTACTTTCTGAATGAAAATATCTCTGGAAGAAAGGGTAAATGCAGGAGTAAATTTGAAAAATCTGAAATAAAAATACCGTCTAAGATTATAATCCAGGAAAAAAAATAAGAATATTCGGAAAGACAAATTAATAATTGTGGAGTGCTAAAAAAATCAATGGAAATGTGAATGAAATGAACTATGCAAGTTAACTGCAGAATTCCATTGCCAAATAATGGCAACCTTCCTTCTCAGCGAAGCCAAAGCAAGTGGGTGGAGCATTCTCCATATGAAGTAAACATTTTATAAAATTGATACCAAGCTTTTCTTTGAAGATCGCATAAAGAGATCACGGAATGTGCAGGCCAAATAGCTCAGCGGGTGAAAGCGCCTGCAAATAGGTGCAGGTTCAATCCCCGGGCCTGCCGTGCTGGCCCCGCCCCCGGGGAGTGCCGAGATGGCGATTGAGAAGGGGCATGTGGCACGCACCTGTAATCCCAGCGCTGGGGAGGCTGTAAACGAGCAGATC
>PVKA01004910.1:0-22756 GCA_004027165.1 Ctenomys sociabilis
GAGAGAGAGAGAGAGAGAGAGGAGGAAGGAGAAGGAGAGAGGGAGGGAGGGAGAGACACCGGGAACAGAGAAAGTGAATATTGATGGTAACCTAGAGAGAGACAAAGAGCCATTTGGTTGATAGTCATGGTTGTATTGCCTTTGTGGACACTGAAGTCACCTGTACCACTGCAGTGTTTATCATGATGACTAAACCAGGCTCCAAGAGGCTCAGTGCATGAAGAGAACGCCCGAGAGGTCAGCACATGGCTGCCGAGGGGGGAGGAGGCAATGCTGACCAGGTCATATGTCCCTCAGAGGAACAGCATCGATGCACTTGATGGAGAGCCGAGTGTTGAGAACTGGCACTTGGCACACGCAGGCCCCATGTGTGCAGCGCCACTCAAGGGAGTAGCAAGTGTGATCTCATTTTTTGATAAGACCCTGATAAGGAAAGACAATTCCTATAAAAGATTCCAAATGGAAGGATGCTCGTCACCCTTGTGTGAAGGCCACATGTAGTCTCTTACAAGAAAAAATACACTAGCAGTGTTTACCAAGTGTAGACCTTAGGCAGAGGGCACCACCACCACATAGGAGCTTGCTAGACGTATCAAGTCCCAAATCCTCCTCCAGATCAACAGTCATAAGTTATGGTTGTGGGACTGGAAATCTGTGTTTCTACAAGCTCTGTAGGTGACCCTGATGACTGTGAAGGCTGAGACCCCAAAGTAGGTCTAGCTTCCTGACTTGGTGGGGGTTTTTATATGGTCTTGCTATGCACTTCGGGCTATCCTTGAGTTCATTTTGTATCCCAGGCTGGTGTTGAATTTACAATAATCCTCCTGTCATAGCCTCCCAAGTGCTGGGATTATAGGCATGTGCCAGCACACCTGGCATAGCTCCCCAGCTTTTATGCATGGAGAAATGGCAATAAGCACAGATGGAAAGCAAAGTGACTCGAAAGGTCAGCGTTGGTGTTGTAGTGGATGGCGACCCCACACACATTGTACAGGGGACAGATTTACACTGTAGCAAAGCTGTGGACTTCAGCTGCACTGAAGTCATCAGGCACTTCTGTGCTTTCCTTCTGATCTCTGTGGAGTCCTTTCAACACCTCTGATTTCTTTATATCCCACCCCATCTCTGGTCATTCTCTGGGTGCTATTCCACCCTGCTTCATTCAAACATTCTTAAACTTGAGAAAGATCGGAGCCTTGTGAGATTAGATTGAGGGGGTGGGGCCGTGAATTTGCTGCTGTGTGAGACAAATGAGTGCACGCTGGGCTGGGCATCATCCCATGGATTTTGTTTTCCATCTTGTTGCCCTAAATGGCACAGGACACAGGTGGCACCAGGATTCAGAGGTCTGGGAGGCAATCAGGCTGAAGGTGCAGATGATGAACGCTTGTGGAACATCAGCTAGACACAGCTAGCAGCTGAACACAGAGAAGCTTGATTGAAGGAGAGCCCATGTGTTCTTCATCGGACTCAATGAGCTCGGGGAGAGAGCGGAGTAGGGAGGGGCAAAGAGATAGGGAGAATGGCAATGAATGAGAATATGTAGCAGAAAAGAACAAAAGCACAAGCTAGAATAAATGTCAGTGCCCCGGGAATCATCACTGACTGACTGGGTGAAGGAAAAAGAGCTGGTAAAGGACAATGAGAAGGGGAGAAAGCGACGGCCTGAGCATAACCGCGTCTGAACCCAGGGTGACTCAAGAAGAAGAGCACTGAATGGTGCTTGTTTGCAGGACTTGCACGCAGCAGAGGCTTAGCTGGAGCCACCCGGCCATGTCCCCTCCTCTCAGTGGTTACTTGGGGATTACCTCATCTAATCTCACAACATGAATGGAGTGCAGGGAAACCCAGTGTAAGTTAATTTAACAAGATAGGAAATTTGGAAAGAAAGCTGGCTTGGACAGGAAATTCTGTTTGGAGACACTAGTTCTTACAACTCCCCCAAAAAGTGTGTGTTTAAAAAATTCACCACAGCTAAGCTCAATGTTGAGTCTCTAATAGTGGAGAAGAGTAGAATAAAATTTCTTTTTCCCATTGATGTTAGTGGATATTGAACCCCAGGCCTTGTCACTGAGCTATATCCCCAATCCTTTTTAATATTTTATTTTGGGACAGAATATTGCTGAGTTGCTAAATTGCTAGGCAGAGTTTAAACTTTTGGTTCTTGTGCCTCAGCTGTCCAGAGTACAGGGACTATAGGCCCACACCACCATAGCTGGTGAAAAAGTCAAATTTCTTTTTTTTTTTTGGTAGAACCAGGGATTGAACTCAGGCCTTTGTGCTTGCCAGCACTTGTTCTACTGAGCTATCTCCTGAGCCCCAAAAAGTCAAATTTCATGAACAGTATTTAAATCAAAGAAAACAGGTAAACATTTTCATGAACATCAATAAAGCTTTATAACAATACAATTCATTATCATTGTTTGGATTAATACTGTAATAATTACACACTTTTTACATTATGAAAATAAGTCATAAATAGTGTAAAAATAATTCTGAAGATCAACTTCTCACAAACTAGGAACCCTGAAAACAAGTTTAAAAAGCAAACAAAAACAAATTAGAAATTAAACACCATGCACTTATTTCCAAACTGCAAATCAAAAAACTGCATGAGTCTTTTGATTCAGTAGCATCAGATGGAACAAGGACAACGAAACTGAAATCAGAAATCAAACAGGGCGAATTCAATCTTTCAAATATGTGTACTGCTGAGATTGTTAGGGCTGTGCCCCATTTACATTGATAAGACACAACACATTCTCAGAAGAGTCAATCACATGAGACTGGCCCACAGAACATCTTAAAGCCAACAACTCTATAATATTTGCCATTTTTTTCATTTTCCTTTTAGTTTGTATTTATGTGGTGTTTTTGCAATATAAAAATAGCTGCACATAAAGATGAACTTTAAAATGTAAAAAACACAAAAATATAGTCTTTCCTAAAGAGAAATCAGATACATCTTTAAAAATCACTCAGTTGAATGAAACATTTACAACAATACAAAGTATATTCACATAAATGTCAACAATATGCAAGACATTCTTTTGTGAATCCAATTTGCTCGCATTTCTGAGATATGTGAGACTATCAAATGTATTTTGGGAAATGTTGGTACTTCTTTTATTATCAATAAATCAAACATGACAAGCAAAATTGAAAAAGTCTTCCTATTTCCCAAAGAGCATGCTGTCAATAAGCAGCACAGGTAATTTATGCATTTAGTGTATCTTTAATGAAAAAAAAAACTGTACTAAGATTGGACTATCAAAAACTAAATTCACTAAAAATTTAAGTTGGAGGAGTATCTCTTCTGGTGTGTAACAAATCCAGAAGAAAAATAGCAAATGAAGGCTGAAAACCTTTATATTCTAAAACAATTCAGCAGAATTATAATTGATCAAACATGCAAATTCTACTAGGGCCACGACATTCTTTTTTTAAAATAGCCAGCATCCAAGGGGACGTTATTATATTTGGAAAGATAAGATTCCTTTCACTTTGACTTTTTAGATCAAGTTTTTGTTTGCAGAGATTAGAAAGTTTATTTTTCGGTAGTGTTATATATTAAAATCATTTATTCTTATTTCTTGATACTGTATTAAACATCAGCATCTCTATGTTGCTTATGATCATTTAGTAGAAGATGTTAAAACATCCCCAGAGAAATAGAAATGAGGGCCCAGGGAGATAGCTCAGTGGCACAGTGCCTGCCTGGCAAGCACAAGGCCCTGAGTTTGATTCCTGGTACTACAAAGAAAAAAAAAGTGAATTCCTGGTAAAATGATACTATATATAGCAGGGGAGAAAAAGGATTTAAAAACTTTTTATGCTTCAGTAATAACATTTTTAAAACTTGCAAATTAAGCACTTTTCCTAAGTGAAAAAAATATAACCAAGAGAATTTCCCCAGAGGTACAGACATTCGATTGCAACCATTTTCCAAAATAGCAGATATATATACATACACATATTTGTAGGCAAAGGATGTGCAGTATAAGCCACTTGAATAAGTTCTTGCTGTCCCAGAAGAACATTGTATGCGCACGCTGCAAGCTCAAGAACAAGACCTTTCTACTAATGGAAATGACAAGTGGTCCAATGTTCTCTGCCAAATCACAAGAAAAAGGAAAACCCTCCAAGACTGCTTTTGATAATGAAAACTGGAGGGGCAGTTCAGGGGTGCTATGCACCAGCTGCTCTCTGTGAAGTGTGCAGACTTCTTGAACATGGTTTATGTTGCTTTTAATAAAATTATACAAACCAAAATATGAGATAAAGATTGATAAAGGTATGTGATGTATGAACTGAACAGGAAGGAAGGGGATCCACCATCCATGTCAAAACACACCATCCGTAGGCACACTGCTGTACATTAAGAAAGGCTGGTCACTGAACCATAACAAGAGCAAATTCATGAACTCTAAAAATAAAATCACACACGAACAGTTTAGGAATGCAATTAGAGAAACAAAATTAGCCATAGTAGAGTTGCATTGTCCATAACGATAAAAACAAAAGAAATATATTAGCACCAATCAGTGGGAATGGAAAACACATTTTAAAGCTAAAACATACAATGTTTCATCAGAAAACATTTTCACTGTATCTTGTATATATTTTCTCAGTTCTCTATCCAATAATATAAGTTAAAAGAAAGAAATCTTTTCAGAAAAATGTTATCTACCAACATTTATAAACCATAATTCATTATTAATTTGGATCTCATTTCCAGATTCTCCATATTGATGACAAAAAGGATCTTTGAAAATATTTCAATAATCTAAAGTTTCAGATTATCCATGCTGGATAAGACCTAGAAATTCCACTGAAAAAGAAGAGTCTCAACATACTTTTATTTTTCTCAAGGAAATAAATGTAATGGGAATTCAGGGCCCCCTCTAATCAAGGAATAAATTGATGTATAGCTGGTGATAGAGTGAAATTCCAACACACAGAGGACGGTATTCTTTGAAGGTCTCTGCTCAAAGTTTTTCAAATATGTGAAATGCTTCTCTTTTGATGTAGGGTATTCATTGGAAGCTTTGCAAATTTTAAATAGCGATCCACTGCAATACCTCTCTCTACTAAGAAATAGGAAAGAAGACGAAATATAGTCACCAGACTTTACTTAAGCCGATATAGTTTGTCTGAAGAAAATATAGTTCTACTCTAGTTCAGTCTTTCCAAACCATTTAAGACAATTTCCTTCATATCTTGAGCAATACGTGATACTAACCATGTCATACAAAAAAAAAAATGATCAGATAATGCCCTCCATTGTTTTAAAAATATTGAATTGGCTTAGGGCTTTGGAATGTTACTAGAATTACTACCAATTAGGCAGATTAATAGTTCAAACATATCTTTAACCTTGAAAACTTAATAAATTTTTTTCTGTATAATTTAGCATTGGATTACAAACTATGAAAGAGAACATAAGGATCTTTGTTTTTGAATTATATCTTAATGGTTGATACCATAAGACAAGGTTAGCTGATTTCTCTGCTGGGGGTAAAAACTATCAATTTTCTCACAAAATAATGCAGAATCACTGAGGGACCCTCAAGTCTTGGATGGCCACATGGTAGGTGGCCTTTCTCGCCGGTGTGTTTCTCCTCATGTAAACTTTTTACTTAATAAACCACTTTATACCATGCCACCAACTCTTTTGTGTGCAAATAAATTCTAGTCTAACATGGTTAGGCAATTTTTGAGCAAACAGATGAAAAAATGCTCTTTATGGCAACTATATTTCACAGCTTTCTGATATCTCAGATTTGGTCTGTGGATAAGAGAAACACTTAAAAATGTAAAAAAAAAAGAAGGAAATCTAAATATAGAAAAACATAAGAAATAAAACGAGTTAATGCTATCAAAGGTGATAAAATCTTGGCTTTATATTAACTGATAATCTCTATGTATATTACATTCATCATGTAAAAAAGTCAAAAAAGTATTTTAAAAAAGCTTAACTTCATGCTTTACAATGATTAAGCTGAAAATGGAGCTTTCTTGATCTCTTCAATTATCTAAAACAAGAAAGATGCTAGTAAAAAGTCATTTGACAATTAGCACTGAATTAGTATGATTTTGAAAACCTTTTTTTAAAAAAATTGTTCAAAGAGATATGACAAAAAAAACACAAATATGTTCTAAATATTCCTTGGAGTAAAAGAAAAAAGCATTGAAAAGAATGAAAAATATAGTATCTTTGTTTCTGTAGAGAACTTGTAGAAAATGTTGGCTAGGGGTGGATCTCAGAAGGAAGAAAAGCTGGCATGCTGGCTGTGGTAGAGACAGCTCCAGAGAGCTCCCTGCATCTTCAGGGTAGTACAGTGGCAAGGCCCTCCGTGGGTCTCCTTTCTTCAGTGACCTGAGCTTTGATGGCATGTGCACACCCTTTGTCCTCAGGAACAGTGTGGCCATTTCAAAGATCTCCTGTCCCAAAAGGAGAGCTGCAGCCTCTCTCATTTTCCAAAAGCACCCAGAGTAATTTTAACTCGCTGAAATCCAGTTTATGAAATAAGAAAGTTTGCTGTTCTGGGTGTGCACACTCGTGACCCACTTTCCTCCTTGGTCACATGAGAGGCAGTGCAGGATGCCCAGCCATTCCTCTTCTCACGCTTTCACTGCCAAGGGCAGCCCAGGGAAGCTGGCAGCAGCAATCAGCTCAGCCCCTTGGCGTCTCAACCAAGGTGGCCACAAGAGCCTGTGGCACCGGAAGCTGTAGATCTGCAGTTGGGACTACAGCTCCCTCAAAATACAAGACCAACCATGCGTGCTCTCCACCAACTTATCTCTTTTTGGCAATGAGCCACGGTGTAACCCCCTTGAGGTAACAAAAGGAATAAGAGCTCAGATGTAATTGAGGGACTCAGCAAGCGGCATGCTCGTGTGTAGGGTTGCACAGCAAGCAGGTTGGACACACAGTCATGCTTTTTTTAGTCCATTTCTGGGGATGGTGTGACCGTGAACCAATGCTAGTAGGGGAGGTGAGTGGGAAAAGTGATGACAGACAAGTCAGTTGGTGCAGTGCGTGTTCACAGCCTTGAGTCCGTATTTGGTCACAATTTCATGTAAACGATTTCATGGAGGTCTCTATCCATGCAATTAATAAGCTCAAAGTAAGAAAATAGCAAGAACAATCATTCTCTATCATGGAAGTCCATATAAATACATAGCCTTGTGGAAGAGATACTGATTTATGTTTTTTGCAGGCTTCTCATTGGTTTCATAAATCACCCAATTTCAAATGTGAGTGGAGAAATGATGGACATGTACTACTGCACACAGGAAGGAGCAGCTCTATGTAAACATAGCTTGGACTCATAAAATCTGCAATTCGCTTTCAACTATAAATATAGAAAGTGGACCATATATACACAACTTCATGCTTGGAAAGTTAGATTCATCACTGCAGAAAAACAGACAACAAAAAAGACAGATACATGGAATTAGTGTGTAGTCTTGGATGACATTTCCAAAGTAACATTCATTTTAAGGAAGCTGGTAGAACCTCCAGTAGAGGCTTTATCAGTTGAGCTAGCTGAGCATTCGATAGAGTCTTGCTGAGTTGCCAGAATGGGTCTCGGCCTCCTAGGTAGCTGATGTGGGCCACTTCCCCCAGCTCTGGAGCTTAATTTTCTGAATTCCTGGGTATCATGACAAGTTTTATCCTAAGTGAATTCCTTCTTTGCCACTCATAATTCTGTGATTAAACACTTGCTTTAGCAACTTTCCTGGGAAAGCAGAAAATTGGGATTTGAATTCCAGTGTGTGTGTGTGTGCATGTACATGTGCACACACACCAGGAATTGAACTTAGGACCTTGTGCTTGCCAGGCAGGTGCCTGTGGAGCTGTGCTATATCCCTGGGCCCCTCCACTGCACATTTGTGCCTTCCATACTCTTTGAGGCTCACAACCCTACTGTGGAGAAGGCTCAGGCTTTGGGCCTTAGTTACATGGCTTAGGTCCCCAGCACCTGTGAACAATGCCCTGTGTATCTCAGGTCTCACCTCTGCTCTCCTTTATTTAGTCCTGTCCTAATGGAAAAACAGGAGAGACAGCTCTGCCTGCTGTCAGGGCACGAGCTCTGTGACAGGTCCCACTGTGACCTGCAATTCCCTGGCTTTTCATTTTGAGCAGCTTTATTATGAAAGCTTCTAGAGCTGAGGTTAAGTCTGAGAGGCAGCAGAGCCTTGTTGTTTGAAGAATAAACTTACAGCACAGACCGTGGGGACTTGAGGTTTAGTCAGGGAAAAATCAACAAGGAAAATGAAATGCAGAGAAGAGAAATGAAACAGTAGGATGGAGGCATCTTCACCCACCCTCCATAGCTAACCCAGAGACACCTTTCAGTTGACTAATCTTTTTCTCTCCATGCAAAATAGATGCTGCCCTGGGAATGCTTGGGAGGGTGGGTGCTTTCCCCATGGATGGCAATCATTCAGTGTTCAGGTACAGCGTGTCATCTTGGGGCCCAGAGATGCATCTGTGGGACCCATTTATGGTCTGAAATTGCACTTAGCTCTTGGCTCAGCTCTGGCACAAGTTAGGATGCCATGCCAGGGTCTGTAAATGCACAGGTTCAAAAGATCTCCCCACCCCCGATTTGAAAATTGCATTTAGAAAAGTCTGTTGTTTGGCTTTGGGAAGATTCTGCTGCAGATCTGTCAGCCCTGCCTGGAAATACCAGATTTGATGCAGTATTAAGGCAGGTGAAGCTGTAATCCTTGAAGGGGAGGTGGCAGGTGCCGTTGCTACTGGACAGTTTCTGATGGCCAATGGGGGATGGAGATGGAAGATGGGCTCAAGTGCTTCTATTTTCTTAACATATTCTGTTATTTCCTCACCGAGAGAATTAGAGGGTGAGCTGATACATTGCACTTTAGTTCTCATTTGGCAAGTCCTCTGTGTTGATAAATTTATTTATCTTTTAAATAATTTTATTGAGAAACAAATATCAGTGAAAAAGTAAAGCCATATTAATGTGCTGAGCTGTAAAAGGCTCAAGTCAACCACTTCAAACATTGCCAGTCTTACAAGAAAACCCACTATTATTATGGACTACTGGACTATATTAGAATATTTTGCTGTGCTGATAAATTTAGAAAATGAAACAAACTCTCAAAGGAAAAATGACTTAAGTTCTCCATTGCCTCTGGCCTGGGAGCAGCTCTCCTGCCTCCGCCCCCTGAAAATGTACACGTGCTCTAGATTTGTCTTCATCCCGTCATTGGTTGGGAGCACTCCTGAGCTGCTGAGCTGACTGCAGTAGTGCTGAACAGATCAAAGACACCAACAGAAAGAGCCTCAGCAGCTTTGCAGTCCCTCGTCCCTGATGTCACTTGTCCCTAGCCGCAGCTTCCAAACCAGCATCATTTCAAGGGACATTGACACAGCAGCCAAGTTCCTTGGTGCTGGGGCTGCCACAGTTGGGGCTGCTGGTTCTAGGGCTGGGATTGGGACCGTGTTTGGAAGCCTAATAATTGGTTATGCCAGGAACCCTTCTCTGGAACGACAGCTCTTCTCCTACGCCATTTTGGGCTTTGCCCTCTCGGAGGCCATGGGGCTCTTCTGCCTGTTGGTGGCCTTTCTCATCCTCTTCACCATGTAAAGGAGCCATCTCCACCTCACATAGTTCTGTCTTCTGTGTCTTGTCTGCCCTATGTGTTCCTTCTGATACACTTCCCTGGGCTTCCTGGGGAAAGTGACTGGCTCAGGTTTGACAGGGAAGATAAATAAACATTGTATTAACAAGGAAAAAAAAAAAAAAAGGAAAAGTGACTTAAAAATCAAATAGGTTTGCATGAAGGAAGACAGTGTGCTAAGAGGACTTGCTAGTTACAGCGACATACTCTGCCACACCCGAACCTTAAGTCAGACATTTGTGGTGTGTTTTAGAGTCTAATAAACCCCGGCAGGGTTTATAAGTTTAAGATTCACTGAAACAACTAACTTTATTTTAAATACACTATTTTAAAAATGATCTGGCCTATTTCAGGTAATGAAGTTGACCACATCAGAAATTTGAGAGCCTTTCATTTTTCTTTTGCTTTGCTTTGCTTCCTTCCCTTCCCCTCCCTTCTGCTCCCCTCCTCTCCTTTCCTCTCCTTGCCTCTCCTCTCTCTCCTCTCCTCTGCTCTCCTCTCTTCTCCTCTCCTCTTTTCTCTTCTCTTCTCTCTTCTCCCCCATCCCATCTCTCTGTCTCTGTCTCTCCCTCTCTCCATCTCTCCCTCCCTCTCCCTCCTTTTCTTTTCTTTAGATTTTGGTGTGGAGAGGTGAAAGAGGTTGACCACAGTGACTTGCATTTGTAGGTTGGGGGTATAGTACACAACCATGAAATTTTATCACTGAGCTATTTTTTCTTTCTACAGGAAGTTGATAGACTCATGGGTTCTTTAATCTTATAGAGAATGTGATATATATTTTATGGGAAACTGAGGAGAGACTTCTGAATTCCTAACACTATTAATATTACTATGAGGTTTACCATCCCACATGTGGGCATCATTGTCATTCTCTTAAAAAGAGGAAATGATTTAGAGGTAGCCAGAACCACAGAGAGCCCCAGCTCTGAGCCCTTCACCCTTTCTCCAGGGTGCTGCTGATGGACTGAGAACCATTACCTTGTGGGATGCCTGAGGTAGGATAGCAGGTGGCCATCCAGGTGCAGGACGACAGAGCAAGTTTTAGGGTGGGGGAAGGGGGCTTCTGGGGTGAACAAGGCCATCAGAGAGGTCCATAGCTTGGGGCCCGCCTGACCTCGGTCAGGGCCAAACTCTGTCAGGCTGAAAGTGGAGTGTGGGAAGCCACTGAATAAATGATGCAGCTGAGACAGCAGCTCTGCTTTCCCAGGCCAACGAGGGGAAACTGGTGAAGGAGGAGAACTGGGCAGGATTCCCTCACAGGTGTAGTCACTGGCCTCCAGGGCAACCAAGCATCTCTTGTTTCTGTAACCCTGGTTTGACACAACTTGCCAGTGAGCCTGCCTGCACAGGATTGCTGAGTGCACTGAACTACGGGTACTGGAGAACAATCATTCCAGATGACCAGAGCACTTGCATTGACCAGGGGCCCTAGTCTATGTGTCCATCTGTGGGCCTGCTGTCCTTCAGGACCATGTACCCAGCACTGTAGTCAGACTCACACCATTCTCAGGAGAAGATGTGGAGTTTCGGGAGCATGTGACACGTGCAAGTCTCCTCTCTGCTTCGGGTTCTGCCATGGCCCTCCACTGTTCCCCACTGCTGACCTCCCCAAGCACCATTACACACCAGCCCCAGCTTTTGGAAGTTTCTCTGCCTCCTAAAATCTCCTCACCTGCAAGTTACTGCGTGAACTGGGAAGAAATGACTACGTGAAAGAACTCAAACAGTGCTCGCACAAGGAGGCTTTCGATAGAGGGCAGTTCCCATCCTTACTGAATACATATGGTGTGTATGAGTAGCCAAATGAAAAGGTTAGAATAAGTCACTGTCAGAGGATGCCAATCAGCTAGCTTCCCCTAAGTAAATCAAGACATCACTGAAAAAATATTTTCTGCTTTCTCAGCTTTGTGCCTCTATTGACAAGGTTCTACCATGTATCTGTATATGTTTGTCTCCACACATTGAGTAGAAATAGAAAAAGAATCATGATTAATTGTTTCAAACAAAGAGCTTACTGACAAGCCATTCTCAAGATGCACTGCCCCTTTCCATTCCAAACACAGGACTAGACAGAGCAGGTGGCAAAGCGAGACGCTTGCCGAGAGCTGTGTGTGCTCATCAGTTTTGGAAGAAATCAACAGCACATGGATTCATCAAAAGATATGGGCTGGAATCTTTTGCTTTTTGCTACTCAAGCAACTTTCAAAAAAGTCAAGTGTGAAAGGTCTGTTATGAATGGAAAAGGGCAGGCCAGGTCAAGAGGGAAGGAGAGGAATCCTTTTAGAAGTAAGTGCAATAACCTACCTTCTGCCAACAGCCAGGCATAGGTAATCCATCTGGGCCCTATTTCAAAGAGAATAAGAACAACTCTCAGATTCACCAGGAGTGATTACACTGCATAGTTCCTATGCCTAAAAGACTTACAGTGTGGATTTTTACCTGCATGGTGATTTTGATTATAGCCATATCCAATTAGCAACTCCCTGGGTATTGCCCAGTGTTAGTTAAATGAAGATAACTCAAATATTTTCCAAAGTGAGTGTGTACTTTTGAAAATAGCTATAGCACAGAAAATTCTTGCCATCTTCCTCAATCCTGCCCGCACCCGCCCAGCCCCAGATCAAACGACACAGAAAATTCTATACCTAATTTTGAAAAAGCAAATCTTGCAGTCAGTTTATAGTTAGACCTTCACAAAAGGTATCTGTACTCTGTATTATTATCTTCATAAAAAAAAGTAACTTTTCTTCATGGTCACTAAGGACTATGATTGAGTTCATGGTAATGATACTGAATGATACACCATTTTTATCTGAAGCATATAGCTTTTCACAACCAATATGTTTTTATTTTCCTATAACAAAAGCAGATATTGCAGACAGAATTGAAAAATAGGAAGCTTATTTTATAGTATAATGTTAGCCATAGCAGTCACCAATTTTTTAAATTTGTCTTCAGAAGTCACCTAACATTCTGAATATAAAGAGACTCTTAAGTGATGCAAATTTTTAATTTAAACTATAAGCATTCTTCAGATACAAATGAAACAAATGAGATAGGAAAAGCTGATATAAAATGAAGGCATGCTTGTATTCCCCCCTGCCCATAAGGTGATTATAAAATGATTTTTCACCAATATCAAGCAAAAAAGTAAGACTGGCACTTCCTCTTGAGATTTTCTAACTAGTGCCTGAATAATATTTTTTTCTATAAATACAATCTCTTATCAGACTTGAACAATATAAATTTACCTTTGAAGAATCATGCTTGTAATAGAAGAATCGTATAGGAACATGCAGATCAAGTATAACATAACCATACAAAATTTCTTTATACTTTATAGAAACTAAGAATATACTTTTTTTAAAATGGAAAAGTCTTTGAAATAGCTTTATAAAATATGTGGGAAAAAATAGGTAATGCCAGATTGGTACAAGGAGAAGGATCAGCCAGTAGAATTTTAGATTTTAGTATAAGGAAGATTTTGAGTTCATGCCAATGGAGATGGGGGAGTGGTGGGTGCTTTGGGAAGTGAGTTGCTGAAGGAGAGACCACTGCATCAAAATGGTTATGTGACGAAGAGGAAGGTTTGGGCTGCAGACAATTATCTTTGGTCTTCAAGGAAGTTTGGCTTTCTTCTCTGTGGTCTCTTCATAGCATTCTCTTGAGCTGGTTAACTACAGATAACAGAAGTTTAATTCTGTAGGTTTAGCCTTATTTCTGGCCTGGTAAAAGTTTAGTGCAAAAACAGAACAAAACAAAAAGACTCCCCCAAACCCGCTTTATTCCTTTTAGAGAAAAAGGAAAAAAAAAAAGTTAAACTTGGGAGTAAACCCAAAGATTATGGCCTGAGTGCCTTTGTGTCAGAGATTTTGGCATAATTTTAATGTCCTGGTAAGTGCGGATTAGACCTCTTACTATTCCAAAGAGCACAGACCCGTTAGTTATGTCAGTGGCGAGGACAAGGTCAGGGGCAAGTCTGCATCCGTGGGAAGTGCAGGTGTGCTCTTGCCCCCGAGGGAGCCCTCTCATGCACAGGCATGCGGTGTGTTCCGCATGTAAAGCCTGCCCCGTGAGAGTGGCTTTACACTGACAGATGCGTATGAGTCAACACAGGAAGTGCATGCAGAGGGGTAGGAGAGAGAGATACTGTACCAATTGGCAAGGGGCATCCAGCCCGTCCAAGCCAGGCTGGCCTGGCTCCCCTTTTTCCCCCTTAACGCCACGGAATCCCTGTTTGTAAAGATTAACTCATCATGTTACTAATGCAAGAATTCACTTAGGTACAAATTCTGCTAAAGAAATAACTAGAACCACACAAGGCTGGGAGAAGAGCAGCTCAGAGGGGGAAAAGTGACAGTGACCAGGGTCTATGTGTCAGAGCCAGGCCCATTCCCACAAGAAGGGCTGGCCTGGCAGAGGTGGCCCTTGATTTGGAGGGATGTGAAACCACCAGTCCCCTCCTGAGGTGGCAGAGCCAGGGTCCAAGGGCACAGGCAGACAAAGCTAGTACCAGAGAAAGGTGTGGAGCCCACCAGGACAACCCAAGCCAGCGGCTTCTTAGCTAGAGACCCATGGTAGCCGCCCCCACCCCAAGCCTTGGCTGTCGCTGGTCCCCCCTCTTGCTCTTCTCCCGTCTCACCCTCACACGCAACATCCAGACACAGCACTGTGAGTTGGACATACCAACGGGCAGGGGGCATCCAATCCGGGAGCACCCTGTTCTCCTTTCTCCCCTTTGGGCCCCTTTTTGCCTTTTTTTCCCTTTTCCCCCTGTGGATGGATACAAGGGTTTAATGAAAGGTTTTGTTTGGGCAAAAGAAGGAAGGTGATTCAGAAGATGGCTGAGCTAAGAAAAGTCTGAAAGGGCATTTACCACTGCTTGCTGTCTTAGAGAAGGTGTGCATCCAAAAAAAACTTACACTCCCCAGGGGCCATGGAGTCCTGCTAGGGTTTTTATTCAACATATGTAAACCAAAAGAAAATGACTTTAAAAAGGCTGAAACATTAGAGAGGCAGACCTGTGGGACTTGTACTGGGGGTCACCCTCATTGTAAACTGGGAATTTGTGCTTTGCCTCTGGTGAGTTTGACAGGAGCCAGCTGTATCAGAGTCAGCTAGCGGCAAGAGGCATTCTGAGGAATAGGGATAATTTACCCAATTTTCAATATTCCTCAACTTGCTTTTTTTAAAAAAAAAAAAAAAATTCTGTAACAGATGCAAACTATCTTGAGCCAAAGGAAAAAGAAAGAATATTAGCAGCTTCCCTTTGAAATGTGCCAGGTCATATCATTTTTGGGGGGCATAGCTCTCATTAAAAATTTCAGTACACTAAATATGCTTTAAACACTTGCAAAAATTGAAAGCAAGTAGTAAGTCAGGTAAACAAATGTTCCAAGTGCCAGTGCTGCGTAGCCAAGCCGACTGGAGAAACAGACATTTGTAACCCTTCAGGCCATCTGATTTCATGCCTCGAGTTCACAGTGGTAAATGAGTTTCCAGATTATCCACAGTGTAACAAAAGCCAAAAAAAGAAAAGAAAAAAAAAAAAAAAACCTGTTCAAGAGGAAAAGCAGTTTGGATTTGGTAAAAATGGAGTAGGCAGAATAATTACACGGAGGGAGTGGAGCCGTGGCAATTAGTACGTAGGAATCGAGGTGAGGGTGCGGGGGAGCTCTGTGGAGATCACGGGTGGGGGAACCAAGGAAAGGAGGCGGCAGGAGGAGAAGGGCGGAATGCACCTCAGCTGCTTCACATTAACACGCATCTCCCGGCGTATTTATAGCAGGGAGCTGATCGTGCAGAATCCAAAATGTGAGATACATATTTAAATGAGTGTATTCATTCTGCAATCAGCATGGCAGTTACAATAAAAACGAATAAGCTCTGAAGCAAAACAACATGAATATTCACAGGCAAAGAGACGCACAGCACGGAAACCTGCGAGATACACATTCAGATTAGTACATTCATTCCGACAGGCTGAGCCAAAGCCCTGCGTTCATCTCCTGTGTGCCAAAAAGATTGCCTCAGAAGGCTTGGAATCAAAAACACTTGGGCTGCTTGAGTTTAAGAGAAAAGGAAAGATTCCATGTGGTTTGGCTGATTACAATTGAAGACAAAGACATGAAAGTCAGGGTGAAAGCACAGCGAGGGCAGGAGGGGCATCGGTGTCCTTCCTTGGCCAGTCTCCTCCGTGTCAGGACAGAGGCGATTCAGGCTAGCGTGGGCGGGCTCTTTCCTCCCAGCCAGCAGAGGACTGGTCTTTGAGCAGAAGTGGCAGATAGCAGGTGCACTAGGTGTTACTAATCTAGACTTGGATTTGCTATTTGATTCTTGAATCAACTCAGATTAACCACTCAACTGAGCAGAGCTGTCCTAGAAATGCTACTGTGCTAAGCTGTAAACATCACTTTTCATTACTGTAGTGAACATCAAGTTTTATGGCAAAGAGAAACTGTAGGAAGATGGCATCATTAATGATTAATTAACACTATTAATCAACATTGCTTCATAACCCCTGGTTACTGTATGGGGCAGCACAGCTCTGAGGATAAGCACATGAAATGTTCTATAATAGATGTAAGCTGCTCATATTTGGAATCTACTTTTCCTGGAATCTGTACAGGGCAATACTTTTGTATGAATGATTGACATTCTGAGGATGAAGTCATAGCTTTATGCTTTTATAAGCTATAATAATGTTGATTTCTTGTTTAAAAGATTCTAAAAATGAGGAAGTCATGGTTACAAACCTTTTGGAAAGATTTTAGACTCATACAACCTATTAGGTGAGTAAAACTATAGATAAATTTAAAATTACAATCACCTTGGTTGGAATGCTTTGATGCACGATTAACCTCAAAACATACTCTATATATTCAGACTTTATAATTCAGAACTTTTTATGCCTCAGCTTTCTTATCTGTGAAGTGGGGTAATAGTACCCACCCTAGGGCAGTATTGTAGGGGTTAAAAGATGATTGTATATAAAGTTCTTGGACAAGCACTTATGTGCTTGAAGTAGGTGGCTATGTTGGTGATAATGACATTTCCTTAGCAGTGGGGGCCAAGTGACATTTAGGACCAAAAACATACACAGCAGGCTTCCCAGTCTCTTTTTTTGACAAATTTCATTTGGTTTTGCTTTCCAAAAGCTAAGAACAGTTTCACTGTTCAAGAGAACTGACCAAGCTTTAAAAACAATGGGATGCTAAATAGTTCAGGACATGAATTAATTTGAGAAGAACAACGTTTAAATTGGAATTGTGAGAGTACACTTTTAGCTACTTGAAGATTATTCTATGATAACACAGAATTTTCACTGGCTTCTTTTCCTTTGCTGAATGTAAAATATTCTTTGATCATTTAGGTCAAAGGATCAAGCAAAAATACATATAAGGAGAAAATAGCCAGGAGGAGGAATGAAAAAATGATTTCTAAAATCCATAATCTAAGTGTTTGAGTCATAAAATCATACTGCTGGGTATTGGTTGCTGTATGTTCAGGAGTCGGGAACACAGAAATGGAACCCCAAACTATCCACTTTAGAAACCTACCTCTGTTGTCCCTGAATCTAGCAAAGGCAGGTCCTTGGTCTGTGTAAAGTAGATCACCTGATTGTCCTATATTTATAAAAATCTAGAAAGATAACATGTCTCTTTCTCCTGGGCATGTCATTAAGATGAATGAGATGCTTGCTTTACAAGGTTAGCTGAGCTCAGCCAACATACATTGTAGGTTTGTGTGACGTAATTTTACTTTTATGAAAAATGTTTCAAAACCCCTAGACATGACATATTTCAAAGGCTTGGTGTCAGATAGTTGAAAGATTATTGCATGACTAGCTGGGGATGAGAACTTTTCTCCTGTGCTAGGCTGTGTCCTTATTTCTGGTGATATCACCTTTGCCGTTTCTCTTTGAAGCCCCCTGGATTCTAGATCAGGGTGTTTTTGGAGCACAGGATGGAGATGGACGAGGTATCTGACAGATCACAGCACTCGGGCAGCGAAGCAGATAGCACAAGCAGCATCTCATAAAACACATGCAAAGAGGGAGATGTCACCTTTTCCCCCTTTTCTCCTAGGTCACCCTTCTCGCCTCGAGGCCCAGGGAAGCCCTGTGGGTAAAAAGCAAAGCCCAGAAATCTATTGGTGCAACCAGCAGAATCACATGAGGGGATAAAAGAAACCATCCTGGAATTTCATTGATTTAAACTCAAGCATAAAACATTGGCATGTCAAACCATCTAAAAGCTTGGATAAAATAGTGCTCAGAAGTAATAGTTTTCTAGCCTCTTAATTACATATATGCAAGAGATTTCTCACTTTTGCTCCTAAGAAATGTAGAGTCGCACAAACACCAGAACACTCATTTTGATGCTGGTAAGTAGGCTCGTTTGTGTGCGAAGTGACTTACCTCTGCACGTTAGTCCTTGATTGTAAAATGGGTTCGCAAGTATCCACCCCAATGGTGAATGAGCTAACCCAAAATGCAAATAAAGCATTGACGTAATGGACAGATAACAGAAGGGAAGAGATCTTTCTCAAGTAAGGGGAAATCAAGAGATGGAAGTGGATGTGAAAAGGAATGAAGATGTGTCATGTACACGCACTAATTATAGAAACACCATCATTATGTGCTGCAAAAATGTACTAATGGAAATAATGAAAAATGCAGTGCATAAATACAGAACCAGGCTTGAACATAACAGGTGCTCACTGCACAATGACTGATAAAACTGATTGTTGATATGCACATAATACAGGATAAGTGACATCAGTTTCTAGAGGCACTTACTTTTTATAGAATTATATGAGCACAAGGAAATGTGTGTAGAGGCTTAAGAGAAAAAATGCTGTGTAACAATCTTATAAACATAATATCCATTCCTTAAGGCTCCTAAGAGAAGTGTGTATATTTTTTCCATAGGTGGAGTATGCTGATGTTGAGTCTCCTAAATTTGGGGAAGTATTTTGGATAGCTAGTATCTACTGTCAGTTGTCAATTTTATACTATATAATTACATTTCCCTTTATCTCTATGTGTATCTCATGCAAGAGCTAGTGTATTTTATATTGCTGTCTACATGTGTAGCAATATATGTTCTATGCATGGCTATATGCACAGAAAGACAAGTGCTCTTGCTGTTCCTGAGGAGACTCTGTTAGGACAGGAAGGTGTTTATTGTGCACATTACTTACATCAAGACCAGGTTCTCCATCTTTCCCCTGCCAAAGAACCATAGTAGCTACATTAGTGTTCCTAAGTTTCAGGAAGAGGGTGTGGTTTCGCGTAAGGCTGCCTGGCCATGCAAGACTGGGATTAGAACAACTACTTCGGGAAGGTGGAAAGTACTCTCTATTGATTAGTACTGCAAACTCCTTTCAATCATGTTGAAGAGACTGTGAGGGTTTCAGGTGAGTCATGAAAGTTTTTCTACCATACATGGTGAAGTTGACTGGCAGTTGATTGGAGTTTAATGCTTGCTAGTGAAGTGATTGGCTTAGGAGTGAAGCCATAGGCAGACACAGTGTTTAGTCAGTGTGAGAGCACACCAGCACGCATCGAGGGTGTGAACCAATGCCACTCCAATAGCTTACTAGTTAGTTCATAAATGTGGAAACTGTGTAAAGTTTTAATTTGGCTAGAGGTGCCCCTTACAGATAGCATTACAGGCACAAAGGTCCTATTTTTCAGCAAGCTTTGTAATGATGTTTCCCAAATACAAAGGAAGACACAGCACTGTCATGCAAAGATGGCAAATTCACCCTGCAGTGTAGATCACCACGGTGACATCCCCATCTCAGCAACCTTGGGCTACCCACCCCCAGCTCGCCAGGACCTGATAGGATACTATTTGACTTTGACATCTATTTCAAAATCAGCATCAGCGCACCCAAAGTATGTGAAAGTATGTAAAAGGTCAGAAGCCTTCATAAAGCACATGTTTCCTACTCACCCTACTAAATCAATCCTATCTAAAGCCAAGGTTGTGTTCTTGAAATAAGCTTGACACCTCAATTTTATTCTGTGTACCTGAAAATTTCCAGGTGATAAAACGCTATTGATATTCTGTTTTGAAGATCATTTGTCCTCAGGATGATTTGGAAAAGTCAGAAATATGATGGTAAATACCCAGTTCACGTGCATGATAATGTTTACTAGCAAGAGCAATTTTTATTAAATGACCCAGGGGAGCAAATAAAGCATGACAAAAGTCATTGACAACAGAACATCCACACCCACTGGGAGGCTCGGTGGCCTTTCAAGGAAAGGCTAGGTCTGAGTAGTCAGTCAGTGGCTCAGTCAGTCAGAGAGGGTGATGACTGACAGCTGGAATCCTGCTTTGGAGTGGGGTGGTGTTTATCCTACAGATATCTCTGGTCCTCTCATTCTCATGAGGTGCAAGGGGTGTGCTTATGAGTGAGATAAGAGAGTGAAGGGAACCTGTCCATGAGGAGTGTGGCATTAAGCATACTGTAGATAATTAGTGGGTCGTCCTCTCTGGTGTGATTAGTTGGGCCTACAAAAGAAAGGTTACTAGCAAGAGCAGTTTTGTCAGTTACAGGTCACAGAGGCATGCTTAACATGGTAGCCACTTGAGTGAAGGGAAACTCACAGGCAGGCCGTAGGGCCCTCTGGCTCCAGGTTCCCCCATTACTCCTTTTTCTCCCTAAAAATAAAAAGTGGAAAGTCTAATTCATACATGCACATCTGTAAGGAATAGCCAAAAAATGATTACATTTAGAAAGATTATTGTAAAGCATACTTTGTAGGAATCTTCCCAAAAATATTCATCCTTGCTTTGAACATGCTTAGCCCATCATGCTTGCTACTTTCTGCAGCAGCTCTGGAGGTGGCTTCTGTGAGTGTCTTTAGGTGCCCTGTTTTGGTTGCCTGGATGTGCTGAAGTGATTCAAAACATTGACCTTTCACGGTCATTTTGACTTTGGGGAAGAGCCGAAGTCACACAGTGCCAGGTCTGGTGAACACAGTGGATGAGGACACAGCGCCATGTTTTCACAGGCTGCCTTTCCATTAGATGCCACTTGGGAGCCGAGCATCCACAGCATTTCTGACCATACTTCATAATTTCAGTGGGACCTGGCATTGCTATTTATGATTTCTAAAATAGTGAGTGGTGTATGTGTGTGCATTCTTGGGGGAAAACGGGAGCCTACAGGGCAGGGTCACTGAAGCTGGAGGTCTAGATTGAAACATTTCCCTGGGTGACAGTGGTTGAAGTTTGGAAAATCTCCATAGGTTATTTCAACATCACCCCTCCCCCACTCCTCCAGAGAACTTTGGCTTGGTTTTGTTTTTAAAATAAATATGCTGGGGCTCATTTGGATAAATGAATCACTAAAGCATTGATTTGTGAAACTACACTTCTAGATTCACCCAGCTCGGCTTGCTAAGGCCATTCTGTTTCTCTTGCCAGTGGCTGCCTCAGGAGGAGAGACATGGCCCGTGCCAGGCGCTCTGAGAAAGGTGTTCTCCCACCATAGAGGCCTGGGGACACTCTCTGTCTCTCCCCTGTCTCTCCGAGGAGAGACATCACCACCAGATTGTCTAGGCAGACGACCCAGTACCAATGCCAAGCCTAGAGCCACCTTCTGACAGTATGTTACATGGCAAATTTCTTCATCATTTAAACCATTTTGAATTTAGGTTCTGTCTGCTAGTCAATAGTGTCCCAGTGTTCCATCTTGAATACACCTGGGAAGGAAATATTAGCACAGGTGTGTGATGTATAACTTCTTTTCCTACAATGAGTGATTCTGTAGGACTTTTGAGCCTCTCAAACTTAACACCCTGCAAGGTTTGAAGCAGGTGCAAGGCTAGGTGAAAGATTCCACTGCAGCAGGGGCTTCAGGCGCCCACAGTGTTGACAACTAATGCCCTGCCACCCACTGGGGCAGGGAAATGCCTTCTTTCTCTCTGGCCGGTCTCATTTACTGCAGTACTTTCCTTTGCCGCCCTGGGGAACACTTCTGGGATGCCTCTCTCTGCCGATTCCTACTTCTTTCAAAACTGAAACTTCTTCGAGAGTCTCTAGCTGGCACTGCAATTAACTTTGAGAATCACTCTGCGGGTTGGCACCTTCCATGAGGGGCTTTGGCAGGGACTGACAGAGGGTGCGGTTGAGATAGCTGACACCCGGAGCACTTTACACCATGCGCTGTGTGACTGAAGCTGGGCCTTCGAACATTTGCAGCGACATCATTTGCTCTCCGGGCTAATCCTGCCTGGCCTGAGACCTGATACCCTTGAGAGGTCGTGTTGTAATCGGAAGTAGCAGCTGATTTACCCAACGGTAAACCTTCTTGAGCCCGTGGCATTCTGCCAAAAGACTGCCCAAGATTTGCTGCTCCAATTTTAGTACAGGAGCTCAGTTACTTAATGCAGTGCTTGAAAGCGCATCTGCTCTGGCCCAGTTGAGGCTCTTAGCTTTTAAATATTTTAATTAAGATGATCCTGAGAAGTTGTTGTTTGATCTTGGAAATGAGACAGCAGCAGGTTCCAATTCAATGTTCTGTTAGGACTCAGCAGGCTCTGTCGTGTGTATACCCTGAGCTGCTTGTGTTCCGGTGGCCTTATTCTTTGCTTATTTCTTTCACTTTTTTTCTCTGAAATTACTGTGAACTCTCATAGGTCAAGGAAAATAGCTGCTCTCTTTGCAGCAATAAATTTAAGTATTAGAAAGACTGTAAGAGAAGGAATCAGTGATAATGGTGATGTTCAATGTGTGGAGGCAAAATAGGCTTACTATAGGTGCGGGTTGTTATCTCACACTACAGGGAATACTATGCTTTGCACATAGCAGTATTGGATAAATATTCACTACATGGATTAATTCACTTTCTAGGACACAGAAGCAGGGCCTGAAAGGCATGTCAAAGAAATCACTAGCAAGCTCTCTTTAAAATGTTCTTAGACTGATGAAAACTATCAAGCTTAAGAAAGACCATAGACTTGCACAGTGACACATGCCAACTTCGTGAAGTGCTCTTACATATCCTGTCCTGGATGGTGGGGAAATTGATGACACAGTTCTATTCAGATACACCAAAAACTTCTGAGTTTTTCAAGGTG